>JAQZBX010053812.1:0-18794 GCA_029593785.1 Cabassous unicinctus | reverse complement strand
AAACTGACCAACAGAGTAAATTCATCAAGATAAACAAATGCCTAAGCATAGGCAAAAATTTACATGGCATACTAAGAAACAGGAAGACATGGCACGGTAAAGGGAACAAATTAAAATTCATAAGGGATGTAGAATTTGGAACAACAAATCAAAGATGTTCAAACAAATCTTCAAAAGCAATTCAAGGAGATTAGGAAGAGTTAAAAGATATTAATGATACACTGGCTAAGTGTAGAGAAGAAATTGTAAACATCCATGGATAAAAGAACAGATCTTATGGTAATGAAAGGCAAAAGAGAAGATATGAGAAGTATACTAGTAGCACACAACAGTAGATTTGAACAAGCAAAAGAAAGAATCAATGAGATGGAAGATAGGACATCTGATATTGCACAGATAGCAGATCAGCTAGAGGGGAAAAATGGAAAATAATTGAACAGGGTCTCAGGAAATTGAATGACAGCATGAAACACACAAATATATACAATATGACTGTCCCATAGGAGAAGAGAAGGAAATGGGGTAGAAGGAGTGTTTGAGGAAATAATTGCTGAAAATGACCCAACTCTTATGAAGGAAATGGATGTATGTGTTCAGGAAGTGCTGTGTACTCCTAACAGAATAAATCCTAACAGAACTACTTCCAAACACATACTAATCAGATTTTCTAATGTCGAAGTTCAAGAGTCCCAAAAGCAGAAAGAGAAAAGCAATCTATCATATCCAAGGGGTGAACCATAAGATTAATTGCTGACTTCTCATCTGAAGCCATGGAGGCAAGAAGGCACAGATATGACATATTTAAAACAATGAAAGAAAAAAAAATGCCAGCCAAGAATTCTGTATTCAGCAAAATTAGCTTTCAAAAATGAAGGAGAGATTAAAATAGTCACAGATAATCAGAAATTGAGAGGATTAATCAACAAGAGTCCTACCCTGTAAGAACTATTAAAGTGTGTTCTTCAGGTAAAAATGAAAAACAAAAAGAGGTCTGGAGGACAGTGTAGAAAAGAAGATTATTAGCACAGTAACTAAACGGGTAAAAAGAAAAACAAAATAAGATATGGCATCTAAAAGCCTAAAGATAAAATAGTTGATATAAGTATGCCTTTCCAGTAATAATATTGAATGTCAATGGATTAAATTCCCCATTTAAGAGACATAGATTGGCGAAATGTATATATCTATAATGCATCTATATGCTGATTACTAGAGAAGCACCTTAAACTGAATGAAACAAATAGGTTGCAAGGAAAATTTTAGAAAATGATTTTTAAGGCAAAAAGTAAACAACAAAGACACAGGGGAGCTATACTACTCTCAAGCAAAGTAGACTTTAAATGGAAAACTGATAGATGAGACAAAGAACACTACATATTAATAAAAGGAGCACTCTACCAAGGTTAAATAATAAACATAAATATTTATGCACCTAACCAGGGTGCCCCAAAATATATGAGGCAAACACTGACTGATGGGAGAAACAGAAGCCTCTACAGTCATAGTGAGTGACTTCAGAACACCACTCTGAAAGGGAAATGTTAGCCCTAAATGCCTACATTAAAAACGAAGAAAGAGCTAAAAACAAAGACCAAACTGCATACCTGGAGGAACTTGATAAAGAATAGCAAACAAATCCCACAGCAGGCATAAGTAAAGAAATAATAAAGATTAGGGCAGGAAAAAATGAAATCAATAATAAAAAACAAAAGAGAATTAACAAACTCAAAATATGTTTTTTGAGAAGATTAACAAAATTGACAAGCCCTTAGAAAGTCTAAGAAAAAATACACAGAAGATGAAAATAAATAAAATCAGAAATGAGAGACAGGAAATCACCACTGAACCAAGAGAAGTAAAAAGTATCATAAGAGGATACTATGAGCAACTGCATATGAACAAATTAGACAACTTAGATGAAATGGGTGAATTCCTATAAACACATGAACAACCTAGACAGACTAAAGAAGAAATAAAAGACCTCAAAATACAAATCAAACATAATGAGATTTAACCAACCATTAAATATATCCCAACAACAAAATGCCCCGAACCAGATAGTTTCACAGATGAATTTTACTATTCATTCCAAAAAGAACTTGTATCAATCTTGTTCTAACCCTTCTAAAAAATTGAAGAGGAGGGTCATTACCTAAGTCATTTTATGATACCATCATCCTAATACAAAACAGATAAAGATGCTACAAGAAAAGAAAATTACAAACCAATCTCTAATGAAATTAGATGTAAATATCCTCAACAAAATACTTGCAAATTCAATCTGAGAAAACATTAAATTAATTATACACAATGATCAAGTGGGCTTTATCTCAGGTATAAAAGTGTGGTTCGACACACAATCAATTAATAGTACACCACATTAGCAAATTGAAGGAGAAAAATAACATGATAATCTCTATTGACTAAGAAATTACTTTTCAGAAAATCCAGCATCTTTTCTTAGAAACAAACTCTTTGAAAGAAAGATATAGAAGGAAACTTCCTCAACATGGTAGCAGGCATAAATGAAAAACCCACAGCTAACATCACACACCATGGTAAAAGACTGAAAGTTTAACTCTAAGATATGTAACAAGGCAAGTGTGGCAGCTTGATATTATTTATGAATTCCAAAAAGAGATATTGATTATGTTTGTAAAATGGTCTGTTCCCCTGGGCATGATACCCTTTTGATTTTATTAAATTCAGAGGTTTCACTTTTACTTGATTAAATAAAGATTATGTCTTTGATTTGACCACGTCATTAGGGCATGCTGGGTTGAGTCCCTGGCCCTTTAGTGGGATATATCAAAGACATTCCATCAAGAATATGGAAGTAGATACACAGAGAAGATGAACACAGAGGAAGGGAGACAACTCCATACATATGGCAGGCACCCAGGGAAGAGAGATGAGCCTGATAGTTTACAGCAGACCTTGTGAAGAGAACAGAGCAACTGAGTCCAGAAAGAAATGACCCTCAGAGGAAGAGAGATGAACCATATGCCTGTGTAGTGTTGAGATAGGAAGAAGCTGGAACCATGGAGCTTTAAGACTAAGGAGGATAAACCCTCCCAGACATCATTCGCCATCTTGCTTCAATATATAGCAAATGACTGGATGAGAAAGCACCTCTTATGGTGCCATGAGTGGGACTCTCTAGTGCCTCATGACTGTAAACTTCTACCCCAAAATAAATACTTTTATAAAAGCCAACAGAGTTCAGGTACTTTGCATCAGCAACCTTTAGGCTTACTCATACAATAAGGATGCCCACTGCCAACAGTTTTATTACTCATTGGGTTAGAAGGTCTTATTAGAGCAGTTAGGAAATAAAACGAAGTAAAAAGCAACAAAATTGGAATGGAAGAAGAAAACCTTCACTATTTATAGATGACAGGATTGGATATATAGAAAGTCCTGAAAAATCTACAACAAAGCCACTAGAGGTAACAAATAAATTAATCAAAGTTGTGGGATATAAGATCAACATGAAAAAATCAGTACTGTTTCTATACACTAGTAATGAATAATATGAGAAGGAAGTTAAGAAAAAAATTCATTTACAATAACAACTGAAAGATTCACAAATATAAGAATAAATTTAACGAAGACAAAAAGGACTTGTACTCAGAAAACTACACAAAATTGCTAAAAAAAATCAAAGATGACCTAAATAAATGAAAAGTCATTTTACATCCATGGATTGAAAGACTAAATATTGTTAAGATGTGAATTCTACCCAAATTGATTTACAGATTCAACACAATCCCAATAAAAATTCCAACAGATTTTTTTTTGCAGAAATGGAAAAGCCAATTACCAAAATTATTTGGAAGGGTAGGGGGCTCTGAATAGTGAAGAACATAAATGTCAATACCCAAGAAGAACAACACACTCCAAACTGAACAAATTTGAATAGAACTACCCACAAGACACCTAAAATTCAGAATGGCAAATGTCAGAGATAAAGATAGGATTATGAATGCAGCAAGAGAAAAGCAAAGCATCACATACAAGGGAAATTCAATAACTTTAAGTGCTGACCTCTCATTAGAAACCATGGAGGAGAGAAGAAAGTGGTGTGATGAATTCAAGGTACTTAAAGAGAAAAAGTGCCAGCCACTTTTTAAGGCAAAGCTATCCTTCAAAAATGTGGTTGAATTTTAAGTCTTCACAGACAAACAAAAGCTGACAGAATACATTACTACAAGATCAGATTTGCAAGAGATACCAAAGGGTGTGCTGCAGCCTGGAAGGAAAAAAAGAAGGGTGAGAAATTTGGAGAAGAGTTTAAAATGTATATTAAGAAGGGTAAACTAAGGGATAAAAAGACAGACAATAGAATGATATGACAACAGAGTACCAAAGGACAAAATGGATCAAGCAATTTGAAGCTTTCAAGTAGCCCTTCACATCTATCCAATGCACCCTGAAATATGGAAAGAAGACCTTTCTTGGTCAAGAACATTCCAGAAGCAGAAGAAAGTGGCTCAGAGGATTAAAAAGAGTGAATCATCAGCAGAAGTAACAGATTTCTCACCAAAGTCAATTCCTGACTATGATTTTTGAGCTATTTGCTGAGAAATGAAGACGGCCTCAACAAATAAAACAATGGTTATTGTGTCTGCTTCTGGTACTATAGAGACTGTTCTTGAGAAGGAAGATGGTGCTTCAACACCAGCTGCATCTTTTTTATGAAGGCCCAATGAAGGAAAATGTATAGCATGAATTATTTGAATCTGTCTTTTTGATTATCATTTAAAATTTTAGATAGGGATATTTATTGTGGAGAAATAGGGCGAAACTCCTGTTTGTAAGAAAAGTTTTTCAGATGAAGCACATAAATCTAATTGGTAGCATTATTGTATAGTATTTGGACCATGCTTTGATAAGTTATGGTTTATACTTAATATGAGAATTCTGAGCAAAACGTTATTGATGAGTAAATTTAATTTAATACAAATATATGGATGGATATATTTTAAAGACACAACTTGGAAAACAAATTCTTGAATAGTAAATAACTTGGTCAGTGTTATTAAAATGTTGTCTTACTGACTTTTGTTTTATGAGAAAGGAAAGCAGTGATTGCTTTCTCTCCTAGAAATATACTGCTGTTAATATCCTCTCAGTTTTCCTTGCTTCTGTAGAGTAAGTGTGTCACAAGGCTTGAATGTTTTTAATATTCATTTTGATTCAAATTTGAGGTTTTGTTATATGTGGAAACTTTGAAATTTCAGCCAAAAATGCATGAACATTCTAACGTTTCTCTTAATTTTGATTCGTGCTTATGTTTTTGGCTTTAAAGAAGTTATAGCAATGGCAGTTGCTTCCTTCAGGATGAAGTACTGATAAATGTCACAATGATGGTTTTACTTTTGTAGATTATTACTCTAGGTAGGTTAGTCCTTACCACAAGTGAGTCATTTTTTAAATGTGCATTTTTTAAATGAGTGGCTCTTACAGATACATAATAATACATTGTACTGCTACATTTAAAAAACATAGGAGATAATGTGGGATGGGAGGTACATGGGAAACCCTCAAAGGTTTGATGTAACTTTTGTATAATCTAAAGCCTTTTTAAAAAATAAAGTTTATTATATAAAAATATTAATGCTTATGTATGTGTGAATAGTGTTCTTCAGGTTTCACAGCACTGATATTTCTAAGAGGATACTTCTGTTCTTCTCTCTGCATATTAAAGCTTTTTCAACTGCATTATACCTACAGCTGCTGATATGTCAAAAAACAAGTGTGAATGAATTTGTTCAGCCAAACCGGTGCTGATGCAAAATACCAGAAATTGGTTGGTTTTTATAAAGGGTATTTATTTGGGGTAGGTGCTTACAGATACAAGGCCATAAAGTATAAGTTACTTCCCTCACCAAAGTCTATCATCACAAGTTGGAGCAAGATGGCTGCTGTTGTCTGCCAGGGTTAAGGCTTCCTGGGTTCCTCTCTTCCTGGGCTCAGCAGCTTTGTTCTTTCCATAAGGCCAGCTGTAGATTATCAGGCAAATGGCTTGTCTCTCTTCCTTAGGCCTCTGTCATATCTGCTTCTCTGTGTGTTTAGTTCCTGGGTTCCAGCTCAAAAACTCCAAATTCACTTCTCTGTGGTGTGATTTCTCTGTGAGTCCCTGCCCACCAGAGGGGCAGGGATGTAATGTCCTACTGACATGGCTTAATAATTATTTAATGAAGTAAAAGTGAAACCTCTGAAACCAATATAATCTAATATGCCCAGAGGGACAGGCCAGTTTACAAACATAACCCAATATCCATTTTAGAAATTCATAAATGTTATCAAACTGCCACAGAATTCATTCTGGGATTTAACACAAGATACAAGAGTATAGAGCAGAACCAATGAATTTAGAGTTCAGTCCACTGATCTTCCCAAGATGCTACTGAAGCCAATCACCAAAGTTGTGACATTGCCCTTTTCTGGCCCCCATGTGATTGATCACTATTTCTATGGCTTGCAGCACTTGTTTTAATATGCCTGCACAGACACTTGTATGATAAATTTACTAGATGTGTGCATATGCATAGTGTACTTTGTAATCTTGCTTATTTCATATATAGTTATTTTATGTGCTCTGAGAAACAACTGTGCAGTAGGAAGATGAAAAGCTCTCCTCATCTGGACCTCCCACTTTATTTTTTTTTCATATATTTTGGTACATGAACACTTATATACACACAACACTAACCATCTTACCTGTTTCAATCTGGCCATAAATTCTGAACATTCACTGGAAACTTCATTTTAGTAAGGTAAAAAATAAATTATATGGATGGTGTCTAATATAGGGCTTTGGTTCATCCTAAAGTTACATGTGAGAAAGAGGTGGAAGAAATCCAAAATAGTATAATTACTTTCAATAAATCCCCAACATTGCTTTGGCAAAACCAAGATTGCAGTTGGATAATCCAGTGATTCATTGTACAATGAAAAATTAATGAGTACTCATGGTCAATTGACCGTGGTTCTTGAAGGAACCCAAGGAATAATTGACTCAGCTTCTTGAGACTAAAGAGTTCAATGATCTTGGAAAGTATACTCTTACAGATTTTGCCATCAGACCTGGGAAGATTGATTATCCCTCACAGCTGAGAATAAGTTTAGTATCTTTTGACTCTAATACCTGATGCAGGGCGTCAATCATTGGCTGTTCTTACTTCTCGGGCCAAGGGAGTATATTACATTACTGTACAGTTTTATAAAAATGAAAAGCTTTAGACTTGTTTTAAAGAGATTTGGATTACAAACTCAGGTGTGTTACCATATAACTGCTTGACATTGGGTAAGTTATACTCCTCTCATCCTCAAATGCAAATAGTTAAGGAGGATTAATATAAACATACAATTTTTTATGCACTTTATTGAGACAGTAATTATTTCTTTTTATATATTATCTTCATTAAACATTTAGCAACTTTATAAAGCTAAGCCTTTTTATTCCCATTTAATTTATGTAGAACATGGCAATCACAAATTTTAAGGAATTTAGCAAAAGCCTTCCTCAAGATACTCACAGTCCACTTTTAACATATAATACCATGTAATTGTGGAGTAATTTTTTCCAAAAATTTCTTCTGCAACTATTAGACCTGATGGTTGCTAACTGGACCCTTCATTAAAAGTTCAAAGAATGTAAGAATCCATTCATGCCTTTTACCATCTCCATTTTGTCTCCCACCTTTCTCTCACACCATCACTCCAATTTTTTTCTTCATCCTCATTGATTGCACATACTTATGGCTTGCCAAAGTTAATTCGTGTTTCAGAGTTAGGTAGTAACATATCCTTTCAAATAGGAAATTGATTGCATAATATAATCTGTCCCAAGGTTTATTGCTTGCAACCACATACAAAATAAAAATTCTTACTTTTTACCCAGTGAGTAGAAGTGCACACACTCATAGGCATATCTTTAAAAATAAAAATAAGTTAGAATGTAAAGTATTCAATAATTCTTTTACATTTTAAGAAAAAAAATACCTCTTTTTTTTCCTCCATTGATTGAAAAGCATACGTGGGATTAGAAAGGGGAGACTATATTATTAATGGCATTACAATAAATAATTAGTATTAGTAATAAAATTTTACAAAGTAGGAAATTGAAAATAAAGTTTAAGAAAGCCCCTTACTTCACAGCAGATGGGTTGTAGGGCCATAACTCATTTCTTCCACTCACATTTCACCTATATTCATCTTTATCTGGTATCAAAAGTTCCCATGATTCTAGAAGCAATAGTTTTGAACAAATCATAAAGAGAAAAGAATGGCCTTTCTGCACCCACAATTCAGAATTAGTTGCAATATAAATAATTGGCCCCATAGTTTGCTTTTGACCTCTGCCTCTCTGTGTGGGTGGTTCACTGGACAATCTTTTGGGACTGGGTTGGGAGCAAAGATTTCCTTGGAGATCCAGAGGCTGAAAGTTTTCCTTAAGCACTGTAAACATATTTGAGTATTACTATCAATGTCCAATGCAGTAAAAAGTGAAACATTTAATGCATGTTTCTCTAAAAGAGAAACTGGAAAGACAGCTGGCCTCAGTGATATTTCTAAGTCAGAGAGGATACTTTTTTCCATAAAAGATTTTTCTGGAATCATACTGAGAAATTTCTCTTATTCTTCACTAAAGCTCTCTTGTGCCATGGAACCTCATGTATTGTCTAACCCAGTGTTTCTTGGAAGACCCATGTGAGTTTGGACCCCAGCAAGAATCTCTTCTCTCCCATATTCCCCACTCCTTTTAATCTTCTGCTATACAAAAGCATTGATAAAGCAAAATGAAATATAATTTGTATATAGATAATATATATGCAAATATATTAGACTTCATATGATTCAATTTCTAAGTATATTAAAGTTTCAGATATGAGAAATATACCTTATTGGAAGTGATTTATTTGCAATTAAAGGGAAGCTTTTCAGTCCATCTGAAATATTTTCTTCACATTACCTCCAGAAGACAGATATAATAGACACCTTAATCAGTTTGCCTTGTAAAAAATGATGGTTCTCCTGGGGAGTTATTCCAGAATGGAGGATTGTGGTGCTCTAGGATTCCTAAGCATTCCCTGGACACAAGACAACATTTTGAAGCTTCTTTGTTATTCACAGAAGGGGAGAGTAATTACACCATCATTTTGAGGCCAGCCCCAAAGATGTTTTACTCTTGGGAGTCCCCTTTTTTGAATAGTTTAAGGTTAGTGGCAATGTTTCTGGGACACGGTCTAAGATAAAGCTACACTTCTTATCTATTGTCCTGGGTTTTTGATACCCATGGTGACCATTCTTCATGACCCACAACCACATGCAACCACATGCCTTCTCTTGTATGATAGTGCAGAGCATCAGGAGGAAAGAACCTGAACTCTATGATGAATTCTTCATCAAATTACTCTTGCTAACACTCTTTTCCCCCTTCCTTCTGTATGTCTTTCTGAGTCCTATTCTCTGACCCTTCTACATTCCGCCTTCCCTGGTTTATGCTCAAATCACTCTACTTTGACTTCCTTGAATCCCTGACCTTTCCTCACTTCACAATTACTTATTACATATCTACTTATGTGCTTCGATATTTGTCCCATCATGAACTTTACCAAAATTGATATTGTGATATGGACAGGAACATTACATGTCAGTTGGAATCATTCTATGTTGCCCCACAAATTCTTTTTCTTTTGTGTGGTGCAGTTAATATGGATGGATGGGATTTGGTGTTTTCTATGACATGCAGTTTTGATTCTAGATGGAGTGGCAAGCTAGTGACATTCTGTCCTAGTTCTAGCCTAATTGTATTGGGTGAAACTCTCTGCATCATTGTTCAAGTTTGTATGTTAAAGAGAACAAGACATATGGTCCCAAGTATCTCAGAAGAAAATGGGTTTGTAAAGTAAAATAAGAAAAATTAAAACCTGTCTAAATGATAATTTCGTAGTACAAGAATAACATATAATTTATATAACCAGATCAATTTGTTCAATTCAAAGTGTATTTAATTAGAATCACATAAATATAAGGTCATAATAGACAGAGCCAGATTTCGTTTGGGAAGAAAAGAGAAGAGTGGTACTAGAGATAGGTTTTGGGGGCCAAATATAATTTAAACTGCTTAAAATTTCAACAAGTAAAATTTAAGAATTTTAAAGAAGAGAAAATGACACCTAATACTAGGATGCCTTCAAAATTATGTAGGTAAGATAGTCCAGGAGTGTTAGGAAATCATGGCTGAATTCGGTGATAAAACTGTGATGATGTGTTGTTGGTCTGAGCCAAGGCATCCAAGTTGTTCAAGTTCTGCTTTCCTATCTTATATCCTTAAACCTTCTCTTTGTTTATTTAAGGCAAGTCTAAATAGTTTTGCATGATGGTTTTCATAGCTGTCCACAAATTTAGCTATTAAATGTTTTCACTTATTATACATGTAGTTTTAATGAAGGTCATATCTGTATTTAACTGAAGTAACATATGCTTCTTCCCTTATTACAATCTTTTGCTCACTTTTTTTAACTCACTGTGCCTCTTTCTACAACCAAAGACACACTTATTTTATTTTTCCTCCATGAGCAATGTAAAAATATATTGAAATGAATTATTAATTCATTTTATCTTTCATATTTATAACTGATAATTGGAACCACCATATAGAGATTTTAGTTATAACAAAACTGGTATGATGCTACTGAAATCAGCTTTTCATCTGGACTGAAATAATATTTGCATTTTCTATAGACTACGTAACTTCATTAGAGTAAATTAACAATGCAGGTTGTTAAATTTGAAATAGCCTCATCAAGAAAACCCATTTTAAGCATACTGAATACCTGAGTACCAAGTAATCAAGTTGGAAACTTCAGTTTCATACATTTAAAACCAAATTCCATTTCTTTCCCCTTTGTCATCCTTATCTGTCCATTTTGTTATTTCTCAATTATTTTTCTTGGAATCTCTATGATTTGGAACAATTAATCTGTTATTATTTCACCTTATGTAGTCATTTGTAATCCTTGCATAATTATTGATTTTATCTAGATGATAGTTTTATCCTTCCAATTCAACTATAAAGAATTTAAGAACAGTTTTCTACTATAGTTACTGCAGATCTGTGTAGGTTCTTAGTACATATGTTTACAAAATTGGTGATGTTATTGATTCATTGATGGATTGGTGATTTGTCAGAAAAAGATGTAGTAATTAGACAGAAGAGTATAAAGATGTTAACTTCCTTAATTTTAGCAATAATATAACCATCAAAGGGAAATTGATAAACTGATGCATAAAAATGGAAAGGGGAATTACGAGCACAAAAGTCAATGAGATAAAAAATTAAATGAAAAACGATATGCATAATTCATTACAGACGAAAGTTTAGAAATAAAAACATACAAAAATACTGTATTATCACCAGTACACAAAGATTTAAATATCATAATTTTAATTCTACTAAACAAGGAAGGAAGATTATGTTGAAAGTTTGAATTTTATTAGAAATCTATGTCATATTCTTATCATTTTATAAGTAATTAAAAATAATGAGGCAACATGCAAATATTTGTGAAATCACACTGAAACATCTTTAATACTATGTGAGAAAAAGTATGACTGTGATTGAAAAAATATGAATTTTGTAAGAACACTATTTTTCAACTTGTGCTTTACTGTAAACTTTGATAATTTATTATGGAAATATATTAATTCTATAATTGAAATATTTTTAGCAAAAACTGATAAAACAAAATTGGAGGGCAAATTGTCAATAGTTGTCAAAAATGCTGAAGATATTCATATATTTTACATCAGTAATCCCATGGAAATTTATTTTGATGAAATTTTAAAACATAAGTTAAAGAGTAAAAGTGAGTAGTGATTCATTGAAAAATATGTGATTGACAATTTGAAAACAATTCAGATGAGTAATGATATGTATTAAAATTATAATATGAAAAGTTTACATGGGAATTTAAAAGTGCTGAAATGGATAATTATGTTATGGATTTCCTTTAATTACATGTAAAGTGGTGTTGCTGTTAAAACAAAATGAAAATCAAAATGCATAACAAAAATATAGGATGATTGCATTTACACACATATATATACATATAGTATAAGTAATAGAATAGTACAAGGGAAAAATATCTGCCTGGGGAAATTCAAAAACACATTTTTACAATTATGTTTAAACAAAAAATATGGGAAGAAAACATGTATCTGTATCAAATGCATGAAAGAGAATCATATTTGAATAAAGGCATTATTCAGGTTATATAGATGTAAGAAGTGGTACACATTGTAGGTTTAATAAGAAGTGAAACACAGTATCATGTATCTAGCATGAAATTTGGAGGATTTGGCATGCATAGTAATTTTCCTCTATAATGCCAGTCTCAATGATTTATTCGAACACTTCACCTCATTTCATCATTGCTGTCCTAAATGACAGTAATAATAAAATTATGGCCACAGTGAGTCAAAAGTTGGAGTAATAATTTCCTCTGAAAGCATAACAAAACCAAAACATTGATGAGGTCAAAAATAATGAATGCAAACTGGTTTCAATATCAAGAAATGTTCTTTTCTCAAGAGAGAAACTGCAAATTTATTATTTTGAATATATAGATATATTAGTTTTCAGTTGAGATGCAATATCCATACATATATATCATATTCATACACATAAAATTAATAAGTGCCTAAAAGAATCTGCAATGTTTATATGAAGTAAAATTTTAAGGCATTAAAGTGACTTGCTCAAGGTGATACAGCAAAGTCAGAGGTTATTAGACTTTTCCAGAAAGCAAAATCAATGACATGATTTTTTTTCAAAAAAAAATAAATCTAGGTTCCACATAGGAAGATTCCGTAGATAAAGCCTGGTCATTAACATTTTTTAAAAAAGTTTCAATATGATTTTAATGCATAGAAAAATTTGGGAGCTACTGAAATACAGTGTTCATAGAATTAGAACTATGAGAGGTATCAAAAGCACATGTTTTCTGCCCTTGCCAAATCACAACTATCTCAATTTTTTTGCAGATAAACTATTTCTCAGCTGCAACCTTTCTATATTTATTGTAACCCTGGATATGAATAGCAGTGTGAAAGAGTTCATTCTGTTTGGGTTAACACAGGATATTCTAAAGAATGATGTAGTGTTTGTGGCCTTGTTTCTCTACTTGGCAAATTGTTGGCAAATTTACTTATTGTGTTGACCATCAAATATAGACAGAAGCTTGGGAGTCCTGTGTACTTCTTCCTTTTCTACTTATCCTTTGCTGATGCCTGTTTCTCCACAACAAAACACCCAGGCTGATTGTAGGTGTTTTGTCTGAAAAGAAAATTATCTCCTATAATGAGTGCATGGCCCAGATCCTTGCAATCCACTTCTTCCGGTACATGGAGATATTGGATGTTATATTCATGTCCTTTGATTGCTTTATGGCCATTTGTAAGCCACTGCAGTACACAAGCATCATGAGTAGAGATGTGTGTATTCTAATGGTGACTCTGACCTGGGTGGTATCTTTCATCCATTCTTCAGCACAGATTATCTTGGCTTTGAAATTTCTCTTCTATGGTCCTAATGTTATTGATCACTATCTCTGTCATATGCAACCATTGTTGAAACTTGCCTGCATAGGCACCTATGTCATAAATCTAATCATAATCTTTAATAGTGGAGCCATATGCATGGTGAATTTTATAATCCTGATAATCTCTTATATTTTAATCTTACATTCTCTGAACAACCAGAGTGCAGAAGGAAGAAAGAAAGCCCTCTCCACCTGCACCTCCCACATTTTCATGGTCATCTTAACATTTACTCCTCATATATTCATATACACTCACCCTCCAACCATATTTCCAGTGGATATGATGGTGTCTGTGTCTTACATTATAGGGACACCTTTGGTCAACTGTCCGATTTACACTCTGAGGAATGCAGCAGTTAAAAATGCCATAAGAATTTTATGGTGCAACAAAATGTGAGTTGAAGTAGCAGAATGGAAGACACCAATTGCAATTTCTATATGTGTTTTAATAAAATTTATTGACAGCGATGAGTAAATGTGCTCAATCTGACATAGATAATATAATTTTTTCTCAGCAGGAATGTTAGGGAATTAGGCAAAATGAGCACAAAGCACAGAAACCAAGTTAATTTTGAGAAATAGTCATATAGATGACATTATATTAAGTGCAGGAAGTTTTGTGGGAGCCGAAAACAAATCCACACTCCTATTCTTTGAATTGTAGCTTCTTATCCAGATCCTGTTACATCTAGAACTTTATCTCCCTCTTTGTGCATAATGCAGGTTTGGAATTTTCTTCTCCTTGTTTCTGACCCAAGTCTAATAATTCCTTCTTGATTTATGACTGATCCTTTTTGTTATCAGTACGTTCTGGCATACTGAATCAGAATCATATCTTTTCTTCTAGCTAAAAGCCAGCTCAAAGTCACTCCAGGAAACCTATGAGTTCAAAGGACCAAAAATAACAGATCACTAAGCCCTTATTTGAAATTTGGTACCTTTTTGTGAAACATGTAATGTGACCCTTCATCTGTCCCTTGAAATCATATAGGGATAAAACTCATAATTTCTAAGTCCTCTCTCAGGCTGAAGTACTCAGAATGTTCATCATCCCAAATCCCTCAAGATATAGGAATGAACAAACATAAGGGAGGAAGGTCTAACCAAGGACCAAAGTAGAATTATTGTTATTGTAGTTATTATCTTATAACATTGATATAAAGATAGTGGCTGGCACAATCTTAACACAGGGACATGCTTCACTGATTATTTTGTAAGACATTCAGGCCAGCCTGCCTGACAGGTACCCTTTTGTATAAGGAGTGATGTTTTGGGCCATCACTACTTGAGGCCATAACAAATATTGGAAATGCAAGTCCTTGGATAGAAAGTTAGTGTCCAATGTCCAGGATAAGCATTTTCTTTTGTAGATTTATATTTTTTAAGTCAGCTCATTAAATTTACATTCAGCTCAAGGAATTGTTAACTAATGAGTTTGAGCAATGAAAGCCAGATCATGAGGGACTGGGCAATAAAAGTCCATCTTCAAAAACCAAAATGCTGATGATTGTTTTCTTATGGATCTAAGGACTGAATCTAAACAATGGTGGATAAACCCATCCAATACCACTTTGGAAGCTTGGGATGAGCATGACTCTTTGGGAATAATACCACTGATGTTCCTTCTCAATCTAACAATAAAATTTTGAAGATTTACATAAAGCCCATATTCTTTACCAGTAAACCTTTCAAACTGCAAGTCCTGTTGATGGTGTGGCAATATTTTCTTTTTTTGTAACTTAAAATTTCTGCAAGCATCTTGACTTGCCACAAGTTTGACTTTGTTACCCGTTGGTACACTTTAGCATTGCTGTATAGAGCAAAAGGAATTTTGTGGATTGGAGAAAACAGAAATGTGGAAATGAGAAATGAGAAATGGTAATGGAGATGAGAAGATAAAGGTTAAAACCCATTTTCCCTTGTATTTTATGAAATTCCTTGTGGCATAAACATTTGTGGAAAGATATTGACGATCTGAAAAGTTTCTATCCCTCAATAATTAAATATTAGCTGAGATTCCTCCAGACACTCATATGTTAATGGCACCAAAGTTCACAGAAGCAATTTCATTCCTTTTGTTATGTTAAAATTATCCAATTCATAACAAGGATTCTATGCCTTTTAATATTATCCCCAAGACTCTCAAATTAGATATCCACCAAGAATTTTCATTTGATTGGGAGACTGATTCCTGATATCTTCCTCTATATCTCTAATAGGAAACTTCACAATTGAAGGCTGATTTTTTTCTAATCATGCTCTATATGCAGTCATTCCTAGTCAAATCCATACTTCCATTTGCCCAGACAGAAAATATTGGAGAACAAAAATGGTAGTATCAAATTCACATATTACATAGAAAAAAAGTGTTGGCCTTTGATCTATATCCAGAACATGATATATTTTCAAATTAATTCCTCTACAACAATAGACTCTCACAATTTTTGCTACCTCTATTCTTTTCTTGCTTCATCTATTTGGAAAACAGAAACCACAGACACCTTATAAAACTTAATTAAAATAAGACCACTTCTCTGCAAAACCCCTGTAGTAGTTCTATTTCCTTCAGAGTAAAAGCCAAAATCTTTACATTGATTTGACCTTTTGTTGCTTCTTTGGCTTCTTTGCTACTTACATTCTGGTTCTATTGTCTCCAGCCACAATGAATTTTTTGCTCTTCCTTAATCATACGAGGTAGACTTGCACCTTAAGATTCTTACTCTAGCTGTTTATTTTGCTTAAACCACTCTTCCAGTAATGTTTTTGGTTATTAGTTTCATCTCTTTAAGACACTGCTCTAAGGGTCCCATTAGTGAGGCCTACCAAAACTCCAGATTTGTTAAGCATCCTCATAGCTTTCTGTATCAGTCAGGGTTCTCTCGGGAAACAGAATCCACAGGAGATATATGTCAATAATATGAGATTTTAAGAGTCTCCCATGAGACCGTGGGGATGCACAAATCCAGGTTCCACAGGCGGTCTGTAAACCAGGGGTTCTGATGAAAGTCCGATGAAATGTCCTTGATGAGTTTCTGGGAGAAGTTGCCTGTCTAATGACGAGCTGGGAAATTCTCCCTGAATGATGAAATTACTTCCCTTTTTAAGGCATTCAACTTACTGGATAAAAGCATCACCCATTGATGATGCAATCTCCCTAATTGATGCAGATGTAATCAGCCATCCATGCAGTGAACTCACTGGTGACTGAAGTCCATAAATGCTCTTGTAATAAAATTATCCCAGTGCTTGCTGGACCAAACACCTGGACACAATTACCTGGCTGAGTTGACACATTAGCTTAACCATCACACTTTTCCAATCTCTTTATCTTTCTTTACTCTTTCTTGTTTTAATATAATTTATCATCTTCTAAAAGGTGTACATTTTAGTTACATAAATAATTCTTTTTTTTCTAGTATGTCTCCCACTAGAATGTAAAAGCCAAGAAAGCAAGAACCTTTGCCTATTTTATACAGAATGCATCCCAAGTCAGTTGAAGAGTCATTGGAAGAGAGTAGAAACTCTAAGTACTTGTGGTGGTTGTCATGATGGAGTGCTTAAAATTTGAAGAAAATAAATCACAGATCTTAACATTGGGGCATGTTGGTTTCTATAAAAATGCTTTATTAATGTTTTCATTTGGGTGATAAATAATAATACATATTAGCTCATTCTGGGTCTTCTGATGACCAACTTATATACAGATATGACCACATAATTTCATTGCTGGTGAATGATTGCTCCTATGGTGACACCAACCACTGCTACACTATGTTGCCAATATAAGAAGTATGCAGATATGAACTTGGTAAATGAGGAAAGTATTTGTATCAAGTAGATGTCAAATGATTGTGAGGTACACAATAATGGTTTTGCAGTAGTTTCAATAGAGGAAAATAGTACTAACAATTATGTGCCAAACTCAAAATTACCTTTGCTACATTTCTGTGTAATATTCATATGTGTCAATTTTACTATAATATAACCACATTAATAGTCATGCTAAATTTTATTGTTAATTTAAATTTTAATAGTAGTGTTGCTGTTATGTTTGAAAATTTATTTTAGCTTTTCATTTATATAAGTGCTATAATTATAAGGCAATTATAACTTATTTTATATTTACACATCTAAATTTGTAATATTATATTGTAAATATTCCCATTAAAACTGGGCTTCATGGGATATTTTTTCCTTTAAAAGAGTTCTCTTTAATATTTAAAATTCAGAAAATTGTTCTATGCTTTAGAAAACAAAAATCACTGTAGTAGAAAGAAACATTTTCTTAAATAAACTATGCCCATTCACAGAAAAATGGAAATGAAGCACAGGACTTAAAACTTTGAGTTACACTCTGGGAGTGAATGGACACTCTAGTCCAGCCAATTATGATTATGTAAATCTGAATAATCACTGAAATGTTGTGAGGCTGTCTGTTTTTTATTCTTTCCTCAGGAAATAAAAAAACCTCCCATGGTAATTTGCATTTTATGAAGACTGTTTTTTGGGTAGAAATTCATATGCTGACTAATGAATACGGTGAGCCTAAATAGACTCTAAATTCATGAAATTATTCTTGCCCCTCGTATTCACAATTGTGGCATCAAATTCCATTGAGTGTGGGTGAGATATATGTTTTCCTACTAAGCAATAGAATATGGTAAATGTAAGGGTTGTCACTTCTTTGGCTATGAGCAAAAGATTATAATTTCTCTCTTGCTCTCAGACTTTCTTTCTTGATGGCTTTTGAAGAGGCAAGCTGCCAGGGTTGAAGATATCCACATAGCAAGGAACAGAGAGCAACCTCTAGCCAAAATCCAGCAAGAACTGAGCACAACAGTCCAACAACTTGCAATGAACTGAATTCTGCCAGCAACCACATGATTTTAAGAGCAGATCCTTCTCCAATTGAGCCTTCAAATGAGATCATGGAACTGAGTGACACCTGGATTGCAGCCTTGTGACACAGCACAGAAGCACCCAGTGATTCATGGAGTTTAGTTGTGCCTACACTCTTGATTCCCAGAAACTGTGAGAAAATATAAGAAATGTTTCAAGATGCTGAATTTTTGGAAATTTGTTGTTCAGCAATAGATAATAATATTGTACATATATAGGCTTGTTCTTTAATTGCATTTTCCTAAGCAATTAGTAATTCATGCTCAGGTTTACATTCCAGGT
>JAQZBX010053811.1:0-18795 GCA_029593785.1 Cabassous unicinctus | reverse complement strand
TGGCAGTCTACCAAGTGGCATAAGTATAAACATTGTTTCTAGCCCTAAATGCCTTAGTCTATCTAATATCTCAGCTTGGTTCCTGAGAGCCCTACCTGTTTGCAAGTTCCCAGACAATCTTTCTTGGGAATTCAGAGGGAATTCAGACAATAACATCTGTGTGTTGAGTTCATTTTGCTCTGCCTCCTCCCACTGATATCTGCAGGATGCAGTGTCCTTGGAGACATTTACTAATATGTCTCTGCCAGCAAGCATGCTTTTTGAATGCTTAACCCTTTATGCTCTGACTCTCAACATTTTCTCCAACAAGTGTGGATCATATATGTGCATAGAGAATATCATAGAGTATAGCTCATAATAACAACTGAAACAAAATAGGTTTTTCTTAAGCTGAAAATCTTATTTGCTTTCAGCATTAACCTGAGTGTTTTTAGTTATTGCTAACTAAATGTCTTAGATTGCTAATACTATGTCAAATACTTTTTTAAGAGAGTTTACCAACTGACAACACCCATGGAATATTTACGCATATCTTATGTCCCACATCCGCACAAACAATTTGTAAATTAAGCCATATTTTTCTTGTATACTGATTATGTGACTGTATCATGTGGATAACTTTATTTTCCTTCCAAATCAACGGTGCAGATTATACTGCCCCGAGTAAAACAAGATATCTGTGTTTCCTTTTTTTTAGTCTTTAAAACTAAAATTTATTTTAAATGATTTATGATTTCAGATTTGATGCCCTTTCACTATTCTAGAGAAATAAATTATTTAGAGCAATCAAGTTCACAAATATGTTTCCATTTTGTGTATTGTTGTATCTTTTTCTCCTCCTCTTTCACTTGTTTCTCCATTTCTTCATCTCTGCCTTCAGCTCATTATCGTACTCCTCTTAAAAAGTTCCTTCATGTATCTGAAAATAACTTCAAAAATATCATAAATTTGATTTCATCATTTTATTATTTTATGTACAAATATTTGATTTTGTTTAGTTTGCAGGTAGAAATGTTATTCTTATTGCAGGTCCTTATTCTATCTTTCATTTGTTGACTGTTCATATTGTACCCTCTATTCTGTTGTAAATTTACTTGTCATATTTTGCCTGCATGCCCCAATGTTTTATTACATTTATATTTAGAAAGACTTAATATCGGTAAAGGAAAATTTTAATATTATTTATTCCCTAAGAGTGTTTATTATATGTAGATTTCATATGAAATTTAGAGCCAGCTTGTTAATTTTGATAATAGAAAGTCTGCAAGGATTTTTCTTTAGGTGTCATTTAATAAATGAGTATGATTGACATCATTATAATACTATCTTCCTAATAAATATGGTCTATTTATTCACTAATTTATTTATTTCATTACATTTAATGGAACTTTTTCTCCCACAAGATCTAGCAAATATATGCTATATATATATTTCATTTTTTGTGTATTATTTTCAAAGTTCATTTTCTATGTTTTTTTACTATTTTAAATGTTCATGCTTCTTTGTTAATATTTTAGTCCAATTGACTTCTCAAATTTGATTCAAATAATCTCACTATATTTGCAGTTTATTTTTTACCTTAATGAAAATTATATATGCTGTTATTCCAAGTGTTACTCCTTCATTTCCATTCATATATACTTTATTTTCCTTTTCCTGCTTCACTATGCTGCCTAAAGAGGATGGTGAGATTGGTCTTATTTGACTGGTTCCCCATCAATGATTGCTTCCATCATCTGTATTTTAAATTACATGATGCACGAACTAGTACAAATTCCTTTTAATAGTTAATGTTCACAGAGTCAGGATATTGCTTTCTAAGTATTAGATAAAAGTTTTTAACATGAATAAGGATATTAGGAACTGAAATATTTACTTCAAACCAAGAATGATCTTATGATATTTCTCCTTTGAGCTCAATTGTTGTCATTAATTACTGTCTTAAAGTTGTAATATTGGATTACATGTTCCCTGATGCAAACAAATTTAGTAATGCTGTATAGAATATTTTATATATTACTCTAACATTTTGGTATTCCTTTACATACACATTATTTTTTAAATTCATATTTTCTTTAATGATATCTACAAAGTTGTGTTTTTTTTCTAGCAATCTTCTTGTCTTCGTAGCCACCTTTTCTAATTTAAACTGTTACATTATATGCCTTCTGTATGGATCTCACGCTGGTTCCTCATTTTATGTACTTGTAGATGTGGAACTCTCATAGTCACATCCTTAATGTAGTATCTTAAGACAGGGCAACTGGGCATTCAGAAGTGAAATAGTCTTAGTTCATGACTTTTTGTTCATCAATTCTAATTAATACTTTCCTGGTTATTATTATGTGTGTAGGTTTTTAATATTTATTTTCTGTATCTCAATTCAAATTAAAGAACATGTCTTTCTTATGAATATAAAGTTAATATTCATTTGTAATAATCATCACCAACTTCATGTTTTCTGATTATTGCCATATATTATCAATTTAATTCATTATATTTGAGTTGTATCTATTTTATTCTATTTTCTTTGGTTCCTATTTTTTTCTCCATAATAATGCTGCTATTGATTTTTTCAACCATCGTATTTCCAAAGTCTGAGATATTTGTTAATATCTCATTAGACCTCTGCTTTATGTTTTGCACTCTCTTCCTTTCATGTGTATATAATCTTCATATATTATTCTGAGTTTGTTGAATTGGGGTATTATTAATAGCTTCTACACTTCCAATAAAATTATATTTTAATTGTTATGTGCAAATGTATAGATATGTTTGCATTTGTGCACATATAATTATACTAGTGACCTTAAATCTTTTCTGTGTAAGAGAAGACTGTGCTATGATTGAGTTGTCTGTGATTTAGGGTTTTAGGAGATAAACACGACTGGATAATTTTACCTATGGAACCTATAAACTAGAAAAATTGACTTGAAGGAAAAGTTTGGGAGAGCATCTGAGATCTATAAATTACAAGTGTGAAAGTATCATAAATACCCACTCAATAAAACCCTCAGGATTTCATTATTTCTTTTCACAATCTTTGGATAATGCCTGTGACTTTTGAATTGTGAAGTCAAGATTAATGCCACATGCATGAAGTTGTCCTCTAATAGATTTTCATGACTCAACATCCATACTTAGACTCATTTCAGTTTACATATTCTGATAAGAATTACATTGTCTCACCCACATTTGCTCTAATAGTTCCATATCTTATTAATATTTTCAGATGCTTTGGTCATTATTGCATTTAGTCTTTAGTATAGTACTGATATGCTGTTTTCTGCCTGCAAGCAAAGTAGAAATTGAGAAAATGATACTAAGAATCAAATTCGTTCAATCCACAAGACCCACAGATAAAATGCAAAAAATGATGTCAACATATGGCTTCTATAAAGGAAGTCATGGTTGAAGAAATGGACAAATCACCATATTTTGAAATCAATGGGTGCACATATTCATAATTTCATTTTCTTTCTTAACTCTATTGATATATATTAATGTCAACAGTCACAAGATCTGAGAATCTTAACATAGGAAAGTATTTCAAATGAGAGCAAGAGAAAAAAGAGATTTAAAATAAGATGACAACATATAATTCTCCAGGTTTCTGTTCCCCCACAAAGTCTTTGACTTTGTAGCAAAAATTTATAGAGACTTCTGCTCCTAGCTCCAGAAAACAGTTAGTCATAGAAACTGGGCAAACATTGAATCAAGAAAACTTAACTTAAAAGCAGTAGGAAAGGCATGTTTTGCCATTGCAGACTCCTTCTACATTCCCTCCCCAAACAGGTGTGGAGCCAACCTGTGCTCTTAGTGTGGGTCTCTGGCCCACTTCCAAAGGGAACAGAGTAAAACCTATGTACATTTTTGGGATATGCATGTTTGGCAATATATCTTTTGTCAACCTGAAGGATTGAACCAGGAGTTTCTGGATCACACTTAAATAGCTTGGCCTGAAAGCAGAAGCAGGTTGCAGAGAGCTAAAGCAGTGGAGGAAACAATGAAATTGAGACAACCTGGTACAAAGGATACTTTAAGATATATGATACAGCATCTGGGAAGTAGTCTATTACATAGAAAGAAAAGGTGCCTTTTGGAATCCTGTAAAAAGGAGATATCTAAGGACATGAGCTTATCCACAGGACACATGCCCAGAAGAAAAGGAGAGAAGACTGTGCTTTTGCTTAAGGTTGATCTTCCTGGTAAGAAGGCTAAGCTCTGAAGGAGAGTGCTAGCCAACATAGAGGCAATTTTCAGACTATGAAAGTTTATCTTTGCCTTGATTTTCTTTTGTTGTTGTTGTTGTTTGTTCCTGGCACTCATGGAAGTCTCTGTCATACAAGCAGCTGATTAGAAACTGTAGGATCATATAACTCATGGATTGCATTCAAAGGTTAGCTCATTAAAATATTAAAAATATATAGTGTGCAAAAAAGATTACTAGCAAATAAATTCAATAGTATTTTAAAAGAATTGATGCACTATCATCCAATGGGAATTATTCCAAGAATGCAAAGGAGGATCAACATAAAAAATGAATTAACAATATACACAATGTTCATAGAATGAAGAGAACATGACATAACCATCTTAATTGAGAAATAAAAGGCAATTATTAAAATCCAGCACTGTTTCCTGATAAGTCTCTCAGAAGCTACAAAGAGAAGGAAAATTCCTTACCATGATAAGGGCATATATGAAACATGTAACAGCTGAATTTACACTCAATAGTGAAAGATTGAAAGCCTTTCTGCTCATTTCAGGAAGAAAAAAAGAGTGTCCACTGTCTCCACTGCTACCCAACATTTTACTGGGAGTTCCAACCAGGGCAATTAGGAAGGAAAAAAAATAAAAATAATCAAAATAGGAAAGGAAAAAGGCTAATTTTTCCTATTTGCTGATAACATGAACCTAGATCTAGAAACTATTAGAAGTAATAAATTCAGCAATGTGGCAGGGTACAAGTTAAACCTGCAGAAATTATTGGTGTTTCTATACACCAATAATTGTATAATCTGAAAAGGAAATTAAGATATTCCTTTTACAATGGCAATGCAAACAGTCAAATATCTAGAAATAAATTTAACCAATGAGAGAAAGTACATGAACACAAAAATTACTGAACATTGCTGAAATAATGAAGACCTAAATAAATGGAAAGGAATTCCCTGAAATGTACTGGAAGATTAAAGATTGCTGTGATGTCAATTCTACTCAAAATTATTTCCAGATTTGATGCAATAACACCTAAAATTCAAAAACATTCTCTGTAAGAATGGAAAAGTCAATTAGAAAATTCATATAGAATGGTAAGAGATCTTAAATAGCTAAAAACAACATGAAAAAGAAAAAAATGGTTGGGTTCACATTGCAACTTATTGCAAAGCTACAGTGTTTAAAACAGTCAGTTGCCAGCAAAAAGACAGATATATAGACCAACAGTACTGAATTTAAAGTTCAGAAATAAAGCCTCACATCTAAGGTGAACTGTTATTTAGATAGGGTGACAATCTCATAAATGGAGAAAAAAATAGACTCTTCAACAAATCATGCTGGGATAACTGGATAATCATAGGCAAAAGAATGAAAGTGGATACCTAGTTCATACCTTATGAAAAATTAAGTTATTTAAATGGATTAAAGATCTAAATATAAGGACTAAAACTATACAACTCCAAGAAGAAACATAGGGTAACATTCAGAACATTCTATTAGGCGATGGTTTCTCAGAATTTATACCAAAAGCAAAGACAATACAAGATAAATAATGGGACCTCAACATAAATAAATTTTTTGTGTGTGAATTAAAGGAAATTTATGTTAATGAAAAGACAAACAACAAAATTGGAGAAAATATTTGTTAACCACATATCTGAAAAGAATTTAATATCCAGAATATATAAGAAAATTACAAATCAAGAACAAAAAAAGCAAACAACTAATGAAAAATGGGCAGAGGAATTCAATAGACATTTCTCCAAAGATGGTATACAAATAACCAATAAATTCATGAAAAGATTATCAACATCATTAGCCATTAGTGAAAAAAAATCAAGATGAAAAGTAGATACAACATCCATTAGAATATCTACTCTTTATAAGATGGAGAATATGTGCTAATGAGAATGAGGTAAAATATGAACACTTATACACTGTTGGTGAAAATGTAAAATGGTTCAGGTGCTGTGGAAAACAGAAAGTTCTTCAGAAAGTTAAGTACTGTATAGAATTAGCATAAGATGTGGCAAACCTACCACTGTATATATCAGTCTATTAAAGGCATGGATACTAATAGACATTTGCACATCAATATTTGACATTCATAGTAACACTATTCACAAGTTCCAAAAGGTGAAAGCAACACAAATGTCTATCAAAAGAAGAAAGGATAAAAAATGTGGTATAAACATACAATAGAATGTAGTCAACCATAAAAATGAATTAAGTTCTAATATATACTGCAACATGGATTACCTTGCAAGCAACATCTTGACCAAAATAAGCCAGATGCAAAAGGACAAATGCTTTATGATCTCACTAATATGATATCATTATATAAATGAATAGTCAAATACATGGAGTTATAAATTAAAATTCACATTACTAGTGATAGAGTTGCAGGTTGAGAAAGGGAGAGTTAACACTTAATTGTTAAGAACTTCTATTGTGATGGAAAGTTTTTAGAAACTGGTTTGTGGTGGTAGCACAAAATTGGTAATTTATTTAACAGTGAATTTTATATTGAGAGATGACTTAAATGATTGATTTTAAGTTGTTTTTATATATAGATATATAGATATAGATGAGATAGAGATATTCAGAATAGAACTGAACATAAAGATTGAAACATAATACAAACTATGGATATAGTTAATAATGTAATTATAATTCTCTTTCATCAATTGTAACAAAGGCTCTACACTAATGTAAAATGTTAATAATATGGAAAATTATATCTTTAGGAAGTATATGGAAGTCTTTTTTCTCTGCAAGGTTTTTCTGTAAACTTAAAAGTGCTCTAATAAAAAAAGAAAGAAAATTAAATCAAGAACCATAAATCTTTCAGTTATAAAGTCATATTTACACTATTTTGGGAAAATATCTTTTCAAAATCTGCTTTGATGAATCAATTAATTATATTCTTATTTTTGCAATAGTGTATGCTCATCGCAGGTATTCTCTGTAAGAGAGTCTATATATCAGCACATCTGTTTAAAAACTTGACAATTATTACTGATTCACTTCATTTATCAGAGCACTAGGATGACTTTTGGTGTTTCCTGTTCTGTGGCTTGTTGACATATAAACTGTTTCTTAAGAAAGTTCACAAATTGTTTTGAGGTTCTATGAATAGTTTCAGTTGAAGTGTGATCAGATAGATTAGACCTTCCATTTTCATTTCATTTCTACTATTAGACGTGTGTGAGTCCATTATTTATTCATTGGTGGGATCATCCAAAAGTGTTGTGTTGTCCCATACCCCAGTGGTACTCCACTTACTAGATTCAACATGCCTCACTTGTAAGCAATACTCATTGTACACTGCACTGTCTCATAATATACTTCAATAGCATTGTTGTCCAAAGTAACATTAAATGAAGCCCCTGAAGTAACCATCCTTAGAATAAGAGCACATTCTATGTTTATAATTGCCATTAGTAACCTCTCCCAGGTAGAGTACAGGGCTGTTTATGTTTGTAATTCAGAAAGAGAAGTTCTCCCCCAAGGTTAGGGCACTCTCTACAGGGAGCCCTATGGCTTTGAAGGATGTCTCCCAAATCCAGTGGAATTGACTGAATTTGTCTATAGAGTGGTTTCCCCACAATGATAAGTCATATATCTGGTAGGCTAGTAGAGGCCACTATGTTGACAGATGGTGTGGAATTATGTGGAAAAATGGCCCATCTTCTTGATTAATATGCTGACAGACAGAGGCAGTAGTTTGTCTGTTTGGTAGCTCTGGCAAAAAGCTTATAACATTGGTTGCCATGGGTGCTATGCTTGTCCTTCACTCTTAGCTAGACTATGTAGAGAAAGAGACAACATTACTGATCACTGACTTTTTGTTTCAGGGGTGAAGATAATCTTACCTAAAACCTTGAGGTATAGATGAGCATGTATGGCCACCCAGGATGTCCCTTCAAGCCCCAAGGACACAACTTCTATGGGGACACATTGTCTTGTCAATTACCCTAGCCTTTTTTGCTTCCTTATTCAATAAAGGGAGGGAACTTCATCATGAACACATTTGATATAGCCTATAATATTGCTCACCTCTACCAAAGTGTTGGAGATCCAAGTGTAAGTATAGGCACACTAGTGACTCAATGTTCTGTCACCTCTTCCCTGTTTCCCATGTAGTCCCACACAGGGAGGCACCTGAGGGTAGCATTACCATGTTGACTCAGAGGTTGAGGGTAGGCTTCACATATGCAAAGTCCTGGATTCAATCTTCAATCCCCAGTCCCTGGCACCTCAAAGAAAACAGGGGATATTAGGAACCTGGAACCTGTCACCTTTGGTACCTTGCAGTGACTGATATCATTGCTATAACTGAAGTAGTGGCAGCCCACATGTGATTCTATTATTGGCCTGGTTAATGCATTCTTCTTCATCTTTCTGTTTGTTAAGACCTTGATCAACTTATATTGAGATGGAACAACCTCCAGTATACACGTAGGGTGTTCCTACAGGAATATCTTAACTCCCCTGCAACTTGCAATCAGTGGGTGGGACTAGACTTATGACAAACCAAGTTACACCTGTAGTACTTGTCTTCCATTATATTGATGACATCCTCACTGAGGGATCTACTGAACACTTGATTGATTAGGCCCTACAAAAAACCATAAATATTATAAGTATAGTTTGGGCAGTCAACCCCAAGAAAGTGCAGAAGTCTGCCCTGCATTACAATATGTAGTAACCATTTGAGCTAACAGTCAGAAAAGCATGCCAGACAAAGACAAATAGAAGTAGTAGTCACCGGAAGCTCCTACTTCCAAGACAGAGGCTGGAAAGACGATAGTCCTGTGGTGTTAATGAAAACAACATATGCCACATCCGGGCATACTGTTGGCTCCTCTAGTTAAGGTCACCTGAAAGGCATCTCTCTTTAAGGGGGGCCCAAAAATAGCAGAAACTAGAGTTCATGCAATATGCAGTGGATGTGATAATGGAACAGAAAAGTCCTGTAAAACTACAAGTCTTGGCAAATGTTACTAATGCAGACTGGAGCCTGTGGCAACAAAATCTGTGATTGGGTATTATGATCCCTTGGGTTTTGGACACACATACTACCTGAGGCAGACCCTAGGTATACTCCCTTCAAATATTAGCTTTTAACCTATTATTGGGGCTTACTGGAGATCAAGTATTTAACCACTGTCATGCCATTTATAACTTTAAGACCAAAACTGCCCATCCTCACTTGAGTACTCACTAGTCCTACTAATAAAGTAGGTAGGTTCAACAAAGCACCATCATTAAATAAAAATGAAATATTCAATACCTAGCTTGACTGGGGCCTCAGGGAGTCAACACCATCCATTAACAAATAGCTTTATCACAGAGATGTAAATGGCCTGCAGGGGCTGCTCCTGACACTCTCTTGACTAAGTGGTAGCTCATGGTTTCAAAATATTCCAATAATTAATAATGTTTGTTTCACAGGTATATCTAAAAAATTCAAGGCTAATGTTTTAATTTTCTAAAGATTACCAAGTTAGTATACCAGAAATAGGTTGGCTTTTATTTAGGGATTTATTCATTTAAAACCTTACAGTTTTGAGGCTAAGAAAAATGTCCAAATCAAGGCTTCATCAGGCAATGCTTTTTCTCTCTAAAGTCTGGCTGTCAGTAAAATTGGAATCCTCTCTCACATGACAAGAAATCTGTTGGGCTCTCCCTCCTTCTCTGTGATCCATTGTCCACAGTTTTCTGCTTCTTTGCTGTCTCTCTGCTTCTTTATTTCATTGATTTTAGCTTCTGACTTCTAGGCTTTCTCTCTCAGTTTCTGGTTATTCTCTTGCTGTGTATTCCACAGGCATCCATTTACAAAAGACGTGAGTAAGAGGATTAAGAGCCACTCTGGGTCATGACTTATGAAAGTATTCTAATCAAATGGTCCAACCTAAAATAGGTTCATGTAATCGACCACTTTCAAGGATACAGAGCTTCTGTTTGGTGTGATGGAAAAGTTTGGGTAATGTGTGGTGGTGATGGTAGCACAATGTGTGTATGTAATTAATAACACTAAATTGAACACTAGAAAGTGGTTAAATGGGAAATTTTGAGTGGTATATATGTTACCACCATAAAATATTTTTAAAAATTGTATTGATTAACAATCATTAAATAGTCCTGTTGGAATTGTAAATATGCAAACTAAAATAAAAGAACAATTAAATAACAGTCAAAGATGAAATAATTTAAATATTACCCCCACATTTACATGAGACTATGTGTCTTGAGACATATGTTGAGATTAACTTCTAGAGCAAGTATTTGAGATTGAAGTTATGGGTAAGAGTTAGAGAGCATGAATAAGAAAGTGTGGATGAGAGATGGGAGGGTTGTCTATCATGAGCGTGTCCTGTAAGAGTGAGAATATGTTTTCAAAGTTCATGTTTGAAGTCCCAAACAAAAGCCTCTGTGTCACCCAGGAAGAGCTCTCAAACCCAGGGCCCAGTGTACTCAATATCTGGTGACTTCTGCTGGTTGATAGAATCAGAAACTTGACAAAGTTCTCTTCACCTTCCTTCATTGCCCAGCTCCCCACATTATAAACAGTCAAAAAGAAGACTCTTCTCCCAAAAAAATCACAGTGGAAAATCTCTGTAAATCCACCACAGACCATTTTCTAAATGGTATAAATACCATCATTTTTATTCACAGTAGAATATATGTGTCATATAGAACAAAGAGAAATGAGTAAATGCCTGTATAATATGCAGAATTGAAAGGACAACTTTTCACCATCACGGCATAGTTTGGCTAACAAGATCTTGGACCTGTGCTTAAACAGGTCAACCACAGATCTTCAAGGGCTGGACAAATTAAACAGTTGATGCCTAAAGTACTGCTGGTAATGCCAATGTGCTCAGTTTCCCCTTCCAACTTTGCTTTTCCCATTTGAAACCCTCAGTGCTGTGCTTATTTCCTTTGCCTCACAATTCATCACTGATCTGTGCCATTTATGGATGCTCTTATCACAAGTCATTTCCTCATGCCAAGGATATATTGAAAACATGGTTGAATTTTCAAGAGCTTCTCTGCAGTTTAAGAATATTCTTATACAAAATTGTAAAAAGTTTTAGTGAAGAAAGATTTAAGAATTTGGTATGTCAAACAATGTAAGCTTACCTAAGAGTGACTCAGTCTAAATCATAATTGAAATATGCTCTTTCCACAAAGATAGGGGAATCCCCACACTTTGAATTTACAGTAGTTTGGAAAAAAATATTTCAATTTCAAATGGAACCACAGTTTCCTTTTATTGGCATGTTGCATGTTTCCTTTTTACTCTCATTTTTTTAAATATGTGTTTTGGAAACCTTTGAAGATACTCAAGTATAATTTACATAAGAATTTTGATCTTGTCATCTGAATAATTTTCATAAATAATTTAACAAAATCTTATAATTTCCCCTTCTGGATGGCCTTCCACAACTCAGAAATATTTTCATTGTTTTGTTATTTGTTTAATGCATGATCCATTTTGTTCTCCTCAATTACAACATTATTGTTTTTAGATGTTCCCCCAAAAATCTGGGATTATGTAGGTAAGATGAAAAATGAGGAGAAATTCATGAAAGAAACCAGAGTGATTTCAAATTTATAAATTAAATTGTAATTATTCACTGTCTCCTTTTTGCTAGATACTCTTTGTATTTTGTGTTTAAAATAATGGCCTCAATCCAGGCTGTGAGATAGGTTTGTCTCATTAATGGAAATTTGAAGAACACATAAATCTAAGTTAAAATAATAATGGGTCTCTTAGAAGTGATTGCAAAGTGTCCTAGGATAAAAAGATGGAGAAATTATATATTTTGCAACTAACAGAACGGTTCTTACAAGAAGAAGGGTCCTTGGCTTAGTAGATTACCTGGATCAATCAGGCTTTATGATTTCCAGGAAGAGGGAATGTTAGAATATTTATCTATACACTTAACCTACTATAATCTTAAATAATCTCCTCAGGAGCACATAGCCAAGAGGTCCTTAGGTTTCAAGAGACACACATGATTACTGTAATGAACAATGCTGGGATCAGATGGGTCCTTAAACTCTGCTGGGTGTTTCCGAATGTGGAATGGAGGCTGGAAGCTTGGGTGAGAAAAGGGAAGCATAAATCTCTATGTAAACATTGACATTGTGCCACCTGCAGAGTTACTGTGAGATGACTGGAGGAAGATTTTATTATTACTTCATTAATAAGTTTCTTTAAGTGCCTGCTATTGTCAGTCATCAGGTAAAATCTCCCCAGATGATTTATACTTGGAATATAAAGGCCAAATTATTTCTTTTTTCTCTTGGGTCAAAATAATTAAAAAAACAAAGCATTACCAACATTAAGCACTGGCATTGGTGTAGAGCAGTGGGAAATGTTATCCATTCCTGGTTGGAATGCAATATGGCAGAGCCACTTTGAAAGACAGTTTGGTAGTTTCTTGCAAACTTCAACATAGTCTGAACATATAATCCTGCAATCATGCTCCTAGTTCATGGTCTGAATGAGTTGAAAACTTATGTCCACAGACAACCTACACATCACTGTTTATATCTCTATCCAAAATTACTGAAAATTGTAAGCAACTAAAATGTTCTTCAATAGGTGAATGGATAAAAAAAATCCTGTAGTTTATCCATAAAATTAATACTGTACAGTGTCACAAAATGAGCTATAAAGACATGAAAATGTATGGAGGAAACTTAAATGCATATTGCTAACTGAAATAAGCCATTCTGAAAAGTCTGACTGGTGATTCCAAGTGTATTACATCCTGGAATAAATGTATGTCACTATTAGAAGGAGTCAATACTAATGCAAACTATGGACTGTAGCTAAAAGTAATATGTTAATATTCTGTCATCAATTGTAACAAAGCTATGAAACCATTCTTAGATTCAATATCAGGGGGTATAAAGGTTTATGTTTTTTATAATTGAATGAAAATGTATGAAAATTGATGTTAGTGATGAAATCACAAATCTGTTATTCCACTGAGAGGCACTGATTCTACACTTTGAATGGATTATATGGAATATGAATAACTAAAACTAATTTTTTTTAAAAAAGGGGGAGGGATTTATTTCATAAGATGGGAATGAAGTACATTCAAATTCCATTTTTTCTTACTTTAGCTCATAGTATACCTGATTCCTTAACACATATACTTTTACAGTTGTACTTTAAATAAATTATAATACATGAGGTCTAGGCTATGTCTTTTGGAATTTGAATATAGAATGATTGGGGAATCCAGAAAAAAGAAAAACAATAGCGGATGAATATTTTATAAATTAAAAACAATTATATGCAATCACTTAAAATTAACTTGGCATCATCCACTCTATCTCCTTATTCTTCATTGCCTTTGCTCAAACACTGATTCCTGGGAAGTCATTACATATAATGAGATACAATATTAAAGGACAAAAATTAAGCCTTTTAAAAAATATATGTATAAATATATGTGTAAAGAAAGCAAGAGCTTTCATTTAATATTTGGTAAATTTTGAGGTAAATATTTGGTAAATTTTAAATTTTAGCATATGTAAAGTATACGTCAATACACCTGACTTAAACAATTTAAAAATATATTTTTGTAAAATTTTTATAAAATTTTAAGGAGACTACAAAGAGAGGAGACAGATGAACTTGGCTTCATGTTTTCTGTTCTTACTAGGCAAGATATTCATGGGTTGGAGAGAGATGAGTTATGATATTGTTTTCCATAATTTTGCATGTTTGAAAATGATCATTAAAACTTTTATTTAAGGAAGACACATATATGACTATTAAATTCATGAAAAGATGTTTTTATTCATTGATCATAAAGGAAATGCAAATTCAAACCACACTCACATACCAATTCAAATGAAGAAAGATGGTTTTATAAAAACATATATATCTGTTGTCAAGGATGAGGAGAACTCAGAAGCCAGCCATATTTTTTGGGGGGAGGATGAAAAATGGTTCAGCTGCTTTGGAAAATAGTATAGCAGCTCCTCAGAAAGTAGAACATAAAGTTAACATATTACCAGGCAATCCCACTTTTAGGTAAATAGTGAATAGAATTGAAAGCAGGGATTCAAGCAGTTATTTGAACACCAAAGTTCATTACAACATTACTAACAATATAAAAAAGATTGACGCAATCCAAGTGTCCATCTACAGAAGAATGAATAAACAAAATGCAGTAAGTGCATACAATTTGATATTATTTATCCATACAAAGGAATGAAGTCCTGATACATGCAACATGGGTGAACATTGAAGACACCATGTTTAGTGAAATGAGCAAGATTAAAAATGGCAAATATAGCAAGATTATACTTATATGAAATTTAGAGAAAGAAAGAGCATTACAAATTACCAGGATTTGGGGGATGGGGAGTGGTCAGAATGGGGTTTCTTAGAATGAAGAGTATAGATCTTCTGTTTGGGGTAATGGAAAAATTTTGGTAATGTGTGATGGTGATGATAACACAATGTGTGAATAATTAATACCCCTGAACTGAACACTTGAAAATAGTTAAAATATAAAATTTTGATTTTTTTATGATACCAAAATAAAACATTATTAAAAATTGTATTTAAGGAATAATCATTAATTATTGCCTTTGGAATTATAAATATGGAAGCTAAAATACAAAAGAACAATAAATAACATGGTTAAAAATGAAGTTAAAATGTTATCCTGAAAAGTAGAATAAAAACATAGATAGTCATTAATTAACAGACAACAGAGCAGTTTCTCAGTGGAGAGCATTTGGAAATGCAAGGAGACTGTATTGTTGTCATAGAGAATGAAACCACTGTTAGTTTTTTTAAATATATATTGCATTATTTATTCTTTAGTTATTTAGTTATTATTATTGATTTTTTACTTTAAAAATTTTTAAATAGCTTTAGATTACATAAATATTTCATCAAAAATATAGGAGATTCCCATATGGCCCACAGCCACCTCCTCCTTTACTTTCCAACAATAACAACATCTTTCATTAGTGTGGTAAATTTGTTACAATTCATGAACACATGTTGAAGCTTTGCTACTAACCACAGACTACAGATGGCATAGGTGGCAGGTACTAGATGTTCTGCAATGCACAAGTAGCGTTCAACAAATGTTTTCTTAATGAGCCAGATAGTAAATACTTTTATCTTGTGGACCACAAGTCCTCCCTCACAACTACTTTGTAGCCTTTGTAGCATGTAAGCAGCCATAAACAATATGCTAAAAAATGGTGTGGCTGTGTTTCAATAAAACTTTATTTAAAAAATATGATGGCTCATCAGCCTGAAGGCCCACAGTTTATTGAGCCCTGAGTTAGAGCTGTATGTGATATTTGGTGGAAGAATTTACTTTAAGTAGTAAATGGGTCTTGAAATGGAGGACTATATTAGAAGAAAAATTGCGAGATAAAGTGTAATACTGAACACTGGCAGCGATGGGTAGTCAACTCCAAAATGCATTCACATTTAAGTGTGTCAACATGTCTACAGATGCTGAGAAAAAATTTCAAGAGCATGTATCTAAGACAGAAGGTATTGGTAAGAGCCAATGTAAGAAAATATGAATGGGAGATGAGAGGGCTAGTCTATGGTAAGTTTTTCCTGTAGGAATGAGAACATTTAAGTCTGAGAAACTGTGTTCAGTGTTCATGTGTTAGGTCCCAAGGAATAACCTGTGTGTCAATCAGAAGAAGTTCTCAAGCCCTGGCTGCAAGACTCTGGATCTTTGGCACCATCCACTGGTTTATACACCCACAAACTTGACAAAATTCCACTCTCCTTCCCTCATTGCCCAGTTCCCCACAACCTAAACTGAGTCAAAAAGGGATTCCTCCACCAACCAACTGCAGTGGAAAAGCTCTGAGAATCCACTTCAGTTGCTCTAGAAAAAGCCGCCCAAGATACAATCATCCCACATAGCCATGTCACCATCCAGACACATCCTGAGTGTGACACCTCATGCATGGAACTCAAGGCATGTTTCCTACTAAATTAGTGAAAGGAAAAAAAATGAAATATATCAACTGAAAGTGAATAAATGAGTCATTACTGAGTGACTCCATTTGTTTAGCATTCAGTTACTGAGGGGCCATGACAAACAAAGTGCTGACTTAATGGCCAAACACTGGGATGCCTCTCAGATGCCACCTCCAAGTGAGAGAAATGGCAGCTGCAGAGACTGGAAAGGGATAGAAAGATGAGACCTAAGGTCCCTGGACATACTCTGCATTTCTTTGATACTGTAAGGAAAGAAATAAAGGAAGATGAAGAATAATCAACCAAGAGTTTTAGCATCATCTTTTTTTTTTTTGCAGAAATGTGAAAAGTTTCAGAAGCGTATATGAAATATTCATGTAAAATGTTATTAAAAGGTGATAGTAGAATCTCCTTTGAAGACAAAATGGAAAAAATAAAGGGGGGATTATATGGAAGAAATTGTCACTGAATATACAAGATACATCTTACAGTGAAAAAGACATAATGTATAAAGATTTTATTTCTATTTTATTTTATTTTTCTATTGTTTTATTTTTCATTTCATTTGTTATTTTTTATTATTTTTATTTTATTTTCTTATTAATTTTATTTGGTTATTTTTTTGGCTTTGTTTATGAAGCAATTTTAGGACAGAAGGGTCACAACTGTGGCAGGGAAAGATCTCTGGTGTGGGGTGTTGGTGATGGGGGATGTATGGGAAGGGGTTTATCTGGGGCATGCCTCTAAGGCATATGAATATGTTCAAGTGTTCATGGTGAGCTGTCTTGGTGGGTGGAGACCGACACAACAACCGAAAGAATAGTGAATTCTTATCCTGAGTAGTCCTGTTACATTCTCTAATAGAATGACAAGAATCCCCTGAGTACATGGGCAATGCATAGTGATGGAAGGCAAACCATTATACCAGGCACTTGATATTGATTATTATACTCATGAACATTTTCTTGTGCAATTAAACCTTAGCCTAGTTTTAAATATTACCTAGGAGTTGCCTCCTTGGAGCCTACCTGTTGCTCAAGGGTGACCTCTCTCTAAGCCAAAATCAGCATATAAATGCACTACCCCACATACACAATCCCAGCATAAGACATGACTTAAGGTGATGAGGTTCCCTGGCACCAAGTTATTATAACCAAGCACAAAGTAGTGATGCATTTGGAAAAAGACTTTGATCAAAAGGGGAAAAATATTAAACAAAAATGAGTATTTATGGCTAAGAGATTTCAAAATGTGTCCAGAGGTCATTTCAGAGGTTATGCTTATTCACATCTCAGCAGGATCTCATTGACTGCCATAGTAAACAGTGCCTCAAACAGCAGGTCTACTGAGTACTCTAGAGAAATCTAGACACTATAAACAGGGCAGACAGGCTCAGGAATTTGGCACCCTGCCAGTGGAACTTAACTTTGGAATTTATGCTCCCCAGTGTAACAGAGTTAGACTCACTTATAGTTCCTTACATGAGGCTCTGCTGCCCATTTTACTTGAACCTATAGTTAACACTGTATTTGTATTCCAGAGACTTAAATGCTCTGGTTGAGCCCCAAATCTCAGCAGATTTGTAACTCTTACTCTCCAGTTCATTGGACTCACCCTGGACAACTCCCAAGGAGATGATGATGGACAAAGCACATCCCAAGGAACAGAGAATATTTACAACTGAAAGCAAGAGAGTTCCATCAGTCTGTCTCATGGGATCTAAGGCCAGTTTAAATTAGAAACACAGTAGACATCACCATCTAAAATACTTAAGAATAAAGAATGAACAATAGACTAAAGTAAGCTTATTATTTTTCTGTTGTAAATGTATTATTATTCTAGCAATGAAAGAATGTATATCATTGCTATAAAGGCAGTGGCCACCAGACGTTCTGAGGGGAGGGAGAGGGAACAATAGTTGTAACATGGGGGGATTTTTATGACATTGGAATTGTCCTGCATGACATTGCAATTATTAATACAGGCCATTATACATTTTGTTAAAACCTACAAAATTGTGTGGGGCAGTGTGTCACCTGCAATGTAAACTATATTCTTTGGCTACTAACAATGTTTCAATATGTGTTCATCAATTGTAACAAATGTACCACAGTAATGAAAGATGTTAATGTGGAAAAGTGTGGGAGGGGGAGGGGATGGGCCATATGGGAATCCCCTTATATTTTGATGTAATGTTTATGAAATCTAAAGCTTCTTTAAATAAATCAAACATTTCAACAAAATTTATGTGGAATCACAAGGAATCCCATAGCCTAAATCATCATGAAAAACAAGAACAATGTTGGAGAACTCAATCTTCCTTATGACAAACTCACTACAAAGCTACAGTACTAAAAATAATGCAGCACTATCTTAAGGATAAACATAGAGAACAATGGAAAAAAACTGAGACTCAAGAAAAAAACCACCCTCATATCTATGGTGAATTGAGTTTTTACAATGGTGCAAACACCATTCAATGGGTAAGGAATAGTTACTTCAGCAAATGATTCCAGGAAAATGTACCACCAAAATTGAAGTTGGATCCCTACCTCAAGTCATACAGATAT
>JAQZBX010053810.1:0-18794 GCA_029593785.1 Cabassous unicinctus | reverse complement strand
CGAGCTCAGTCGTTTAGACCCAGAGATGGGGTGACTGGCCGTCCCACTTTTTCTGGAACTTACCCAGAGTACCAGAGTCCACAGGTTCTGCAGTCCATGGTTTCTGCTTCCTTCAGCACCATCACCCCACCGACTGAATGTTTGGGAGGCAGATTAAGTGGAGGTTGAATCCCAGCTCCATTGTTTCCCCTTGTGAGATGCTAGGCAAGCCACCCAATCTCTCGGAGCCTCCGTTTCCACTTAGGAAAGTGGGGTTAATGACTATCCCCTGATCATGGTGAGGGCCAGCTGCCATAGTGTACATGGGGCACCCAGCACATGCCAGGGGCTCCATAAATGCCAACTAATGACATAGCCATTACTTCCAGGCTAACTTATTACAAATGTCAATTGTATCCATCGAGGCATATGTGGGAAAGGGATGCAGTGTGTGCCAGCTTTTCCAAAATGTATTTTTACTTTACAAAGAGGGATGTGAGCAGTTTCTTTTTTAAAAACACCATGCATATAGGCTGAAATGAGTTTTTATAATATTTCGCCTTTGTGTGGATACCAAAAGAGGCACCTCGGAGAAGCAGGAAAAGTTAGGAGGAAGGGGAGGCATAGGATGATATTAACCCCACGTGGACCCACCATGCGCCCTGGACTTGGCTCAGGTGTAGCTCGGGCTGAGGGGATGGTTTCGGGAACCCTGTTCTACCACTTGGAGCTCTGCACCCTGGGGCAGTTTGCTCACAGGGCCTTGGTGAAAATGTAAAATAGGGCAGTGCCAGCACATCACACACTCACTTCAAGTTAGCTGTCAGCACCAGCACCACATTCAAAGAGAGAATCTCTGGCCCCACCTGAGGCCGTTTGGAGCAGAGAGCTCTCCATGTGGAATTATAGTGGAGATCCAGAATGAGGAGAGTAGCCTGGGGACTGCAGATCCAACATGTGCCGCTTTGCCTTCCTTGCCCATGGCAACCACAAGGCAGAATCAGGGATTTACCAGGGTCTCACTACCACCATTAATTCTGACCTGCTGCTAACTTGCTGCACAGGGCGAGCCCCTGGTTTAACTTCACCTGCATCCAACAATCACAGGCAGTGCCTGAACTTTCATTTGGATGATGTGCCTGGTGACAAATAGGAACAATCAATACCAATAAATAGATGGGTAGATAGATAGAGCTAAACCATAGCTGTAGCCACAGCCAAAGCCATAGCCATAGACCTAGACCTAGAGCTATTCCTAGCTGTAGACCTAGACCTAGACCTAGACCTAGCTGTAGACCTAGACCTAGACCTAGACCTAGACCTAGCTGTAGACTTAGACCTAGAGCTAGACCTAGACCTAGAGCTAGACCTAGAGCTAGACCTACTTATAGACTTAAACCTAGACCTAGACCTAGACTTAGACCTAGACCTAACTGTAGACTTAGACCTAGAGCTAGACCTAGACCTAGAGCTAGACCTAGAGCTAGACCTACCTATAGACTTAAACCTAGACCTAGACCTAGACCTAGACCTAGACCTAGAGCTAGACCTAGAGCTAGACCTACCTATAGACTTAAACCTAGACCTAGCTGTAGACCTAGACCTAGCTGTAGACCTAGACCTAGGCCTACCTGTAGATCTAAGCCTAGACCTAGCTGTGGACTTAGATCTAGACCTAGACCTAGACCTAGTTGTAGACCTAGACCTAGACCTAGACCTAGACCTAGACCTAGACCTAGACTTAGCTGCAGTCCTAGACCTAGCTGTAGACCTAGACCTAAAGCTAGACTTAGCTGTAGACCTAGACCTAGCTGTAGACCTAGACCTAGCTGTAGACCTAGTTGTAGATCTGGGCTGCAAGCTAGACCTAGCTGTAGACCTAGTCATAGCTGTAGTCATAGCCATAGACCTAGACATAGACCTAGAAAGAGATAGAAATTCTTTTCAAAGTAGGCCACTGATAGAAAGAAGCTTGTAGCTTTCTACAAGCAGGCAATGTTGATGAGGATGAGTGGCCCATTCAGAAGTTACTGAGCATTCGAGGATCTTATCAATAAACCAAGCCCACACTGCTAGTAAAATAGACATTATTTGTAACCAACTTTCTTAACTTCCAATTAACTTCTCAGTTTGGTTAAGGGAAGTATTTCCCAATTTCACAACCCAAACTATATGTATAAGAAATAGCTAAAATACCTAATTCTCCACTGCCAGACATGATAAATTGACAATCATATCTAGCATGTAAATATACAGTAGCTAAGTCTATGGCCACATCGATAAGTCAATCAGAACCGGCTAGGTTAGTTGAGGTAATCTCTCCTAACTTAAAGTGGCTTTAAAACAAGGTCTGTTCCTTGCACAGGCTCCACCTCCATCACAGACCCCCAGGACTTCTGCTCTGCATTGCCCGTGGGGGATGCAGGCTAACAGACAGCTGAAGCAGGGCCGATTAAAAGATGAGTCAACCCAAGCCGCTCTTCCACTCAAACCCTGCGCAGGCTCAGAGGAGAGGGAAATGAGCCCCTGCACTCAGACCTCCCCTTGCTCCTGACCCGTTCCCCACCACCTGCTCCTCTGCAGCCGCGCTGGTGCTGACTGCTCCTCAAACCTCCAGGCACTTACCCACTCAGGTCTGCAGGAACCAGCTCTCATAGGTGCACAGTGAGTAAACCACATGACAGGAGAATCTGAAGAGGATACTCGTGAGCTAGACACAGAGAACACAACATGGGGCAGCTCGTGGCACACACTGCTAGTTGCCCCCACCCACGATCCCCAAGTTTTACTTGGATAAATGGTCGCCCCCAGTGGAGACTCTATTTCCCAGCTTTCCCTGCAGCGAGGTGTGGCCGAGTGGCTAAATTCAGGCCAATGGAAGTGAGCAGAGTGATATAGGCCATTTACAAGTCACAGCCTTGAAGAGAAAGCTGGTGACTTTATGTGTACCTTGGCTTTGGCTGGGAGATAGCAGGAGCTGGTGCAGCCTCTTTGGGCCCAGAGACTGGCATTAAGGAAGATAGAGCCACCTGACCACCCGTGGTGGCCTCTGTGGACATCTGCAGAGAAAAATAAGCTTTCATTTGTCTCTTGTTTGAGCCAGGCTACTTAGGGTCTCTTTGTTACAGCAGTTAAAGTTATACCCTAATTAATAGAGGAATAGGGGTTGCTTTATGGTTAGAATGTGGTGATACTGGTTGAGTAAAGAATGGGAGTTACCAAGGGGGTGGGTAGTTGGATATGAGAGGGAAAATTGAATATTTGATCAAGCAGACCTATTCTGGAGCAACTGAGGCAAAAGATGAGGAGAGACAACACACTGGAGTTTTGGAAAGATAGCCTTAGAAGGTTTTAGTGCAAGATTTCCTTGGCCTAATTTTCTTTAAAGGCCTAAGGTTTTGCATAAGAAAGGTCTTTGGAAGAAAGATCAAAGGAAATGCCTTTATTCTGTGAGTTTATTTATTTACAAATGTCCACAACCACCCCACAACACATTATTAAATTTAGCTGTTTTACTTTTTTAATTTCCTGAAGGTTGAATTAAAATCCTGTATATCTTTCTTTCCAGGTCCAGTCATTCTATTCTGAAATATAATCCTGTTATTTCCTGTTATCAGGAAAGCAATGCCTTGAAACTGTCTCCTTGGAGACATGTCTTACACTTGAAAGACAGTTTTCAAACCTACCTGGCTGGAAAACGCTCCAGGCTATAGAACCGATATTGCACTGAAACAGTGCCGGCGAGTGCAAGTGGCTGAACATCATGGAATCAAAGGAAAGTGACTCAAAATTGCAAACAAAATCACGTCTCCTCTATTTCTGCTCCATTACAATAGGGGAAGTCAAAGCCTCTCTTACCAGGGCTGCTATCTTGGCTGTGGAACCAGCTAAACGCTTGAAACGGCTTCTATTTTATCGCACATACAAAGAAGCTCTTTAAAACCGCTACTTTCTGTGACATGGAAGTCACAGCTCGATTTCCTGTGTCGACTAAAACCACTCTAACCTGGAAAGTTATACCATTACTGAAGAATGTGTCTAATCAGTGTTTCCCCGGTAGATGGGCTATACACAGTACCCATTGTTAAAAGGAACTGTTCATTAGCCCACTTACCAAAATAGTCTACTTGTCTTATGTTAGTACAATATTTTTATGATATTTCATACCTGCAAAATATTTTATTTGGTCAAAACTTAAGATTACAAGGTATTTTCTCTAAAACTGTAGTGTAAGTCCTTTGTAATTAGAAATGTCTAATTTTTCCTTTCTTTTCCCTCCATTTTTAAGCTTTGAATAATTTAAATTGATCAATGACTTAAGAAAGTCAAGTTTCTGGAATGTAATTTTTTTTTTTTAGCAATTCATCAATGAATGCAACCCAATGCAGTCTCATTATCAGCTCCATAAAAACAGATTTAAAATGCAGGGTTAATGAACCAAAAACTCTTGCAAATCTAAGACCAAGTTGATAAGTCACATGGGCAAATTTATCTTCATAAATGACTCTGAAGGTGTTTCAATACATAAAACTAACCTTAGGCAAAGACTGATGCAGAAACATGGTACGAGCGCTTCCTGGTCAACCAGAAGATGCCAATCGAGAATCTGCAATGCGCTAGCGATACATCTGTCTCTCAGAATCTGCTTTCCAGCAGTCCCATCACCTGCTGCTCTGTCCGTTCCTCTGGCCCGCATGTGTGTCCCAGTTTCCTCTGCTCGGAAGGACTTCTGGCACATTGGATCTGTTTGGCCTCACCTTTAGGAATATCCTTAAAGAACTGATTCCCAAATGAGTTCACGCCTGTGGGACTGGAGTTTAGGACTTGAACGTGTCTTTTGTGGGAGACGATTCAGTTCCCAGCACGCACCCTGGGAGGATAAAGGCCCCTTGATTTGGGGCGTTGGGAAGAGTGACTGAGGACATGGCATGTAGATTAATGCCTGAGGAATAATTGTGAGTTACCCAGACAGGACACTAAACTTATCTTCACTGCTCCAGGCAGAAGGAACACCGTGTGAGAACTGGGGAGGAAAGAGAGAACGTTCCAGGGACTGGCTGGGGCGTAAAATACGAGGCTGTGGCAGAGGGCGAGGCTGTGGGGGAATCACGCACGCCCTGAGCTGGGGCCACGGAAGAGGAGAGAGGAAGGTGGGCTGGATTGACAGGTATCTGGTGGTAGAATGGATAGAACGAGATGTTTAGAGACACACAGGGGATAAAGGCCAAGGATGATCTGCAAATTTCTGGGTAGACCAAGGTGGGCTGGCAGGGAGAGGCGTCCCATTTCGGACTTGCCGAGTTAAGCTATCTGAAGACAGCGAAGAGGGGCTGTGAGGCTCTCATTCGGACATGCAAAAAGATCCGAGTTGGGGAACTGAGTCACGAGCCAAAGGATGGTGTGCGAGGCCACGGGGACGGACAAGGCTGCTTCCTTGCTTGGAATGGGAACAAATAATGTACTCGAAGGGCTGGCAGGAGACGAAAGCCTCGAAAGACGCCGAGAGGTAGAGTGTGAGACAGGAGCACAAGACGAAAGCTGATGGAGCTGGGTAGATGGACACGTGTCAGTGGATGGGTGGACGAGAGGAGTCAGCAAAAGAAGCTAGGAATCCTGTGCGGAGAGGCGAGGTGGCTGAGAGTGAGACGCCAAGCAGAGCCCTTCAGGACCGGCGCCCGGCTCAGCGCGGAGGAGCCAGCAGCTGGGGCCTGGGCTGGTCACGGGGCTCGCGGAGGGCAGGACGGCTGGCAAGGAGGCCTGAGAGGGCCGCGAGGAGGCGGAGGCAGGGTCAAGCGTTTGACTGTGAGCGGGGAGAGAGCATGCAGACGCGGAGGGAAAACTGCCTGCCGAGAGTGAAGTTTTTTAGTTCTGTCTTGCTTGGAGGGATTGCTTTAAAGATTCCACAGGCAAAGATCTCCTAAACATATATTTAATCTTCCCTGCATTTCAGCACGTGGAGACTCTTAACAAATTTCCACCTCTCAAAGAGGGAACGAGTCTTTTCCGTGGGATTATGTTACTGGAAAACCCTGCTCGGGAGCGTGGCTGATGAAGCCAGCCGCGAGCCCTGCCAGTCCCTGCGAGCGGCGGCTGCTGTTTTGTCTGGTCTCTTGTACTCTGTGTGAAACACGCTCCTCCTGCTCCATGTTGGGGCCACAGACAGCCAGCGTGGAAGGGCCCTGCCACGCCAGCCGTGTCCACCGTGTCCCCGCGTGTGCTTTCCGCAGCCCTGAAATGTGACAGCCCCTGTGTCCATCCATTGTGTGCTCAGAAGCTCCAAGCACAGCTTTCTAGAGGTGGCCTGCGCTGTCTCGGAGCACTTCTGGCTTCCAGAAAGTTCTCCAGTTTCAGAGTCCAAATTTGCTTCCCTGTGCCTTCTTCTGCGTGGGAATGAGCGACAGTGCTTGAGGTCAAACTGGGGCGGGGGGGGGGTTCAGATCCCCACTCTGGGCAAATGACTCACGCTCGGTGGCCTCGATTTCTTTGTTTGTGCAACGGGGACAGACATCAGTGCCCGTGACCCGGGGCCACCGCCGGGGTGGTCGAGACGGCGCCCGCAGAGCCCCCAGACGGAGCCACGCTCGGTTCCTATCAGTGGCCATCTCACGTATCCTGCTGTACTCCGTGGGCTCACAGAGGGAAAAAAAGGCAAATCTGCAGTTGACATCTTCAAACCTTTTGAATATTTCAGGTAAGCCCTCATGTCGACCTTGAAACTTCTCTCCTAAATATCAAACGCTCCTTTGCAGCTTCTCACCTGCACGGTTGTAAATTCCTTCCCCACCTTGCTTTCTTTCCTCGGATAGGGGCTTTTCTATACCCCCCAAGCCCTGCTTACTTAGACCTCCCCTCAGGGCGGGTCCTGATCCTGCGGCGTGGCATGTCCTGAGCGAAATGGGGCTTGTCGCTCCTTCCTCTTGTTAAAGGAGGTACCAGGGATGGAGCCCAGGACCTCGTACGTGGGAAACGGGTGCTCAGCCACATCTTCCCACTCGCTCCCTGCCTTACCCTGAAGCTCCGCGCGGCTGCCAAGATGCTTTTTGTTGTTGTTATGGGAACAGCACACTGTTGATGCTTGAGAAGCTCAGTGTTGAGGGCACTGAGATCCCTGAGCCTTTTGTATCAGTCAGAGTTCTCCAGGACAAAGACCTGGCAGGACGTAGACACACACACACACCACACACTTTTTATTATATGTGTCTGTGGGGAGGGCAAGTCCAAATTCCAAATTGGAAACCCCAATGAAGATGAAGCTATATTCCCCAGAAGCAGCCAGCTGGCTGAAGAAACAGCATAAATTCTTCTTCCTGACCTCTAAAACCCTCAGTTCTGGCTGTAAGACCTCCAATCAATTAAAGAGACTCCCTCATGACTGAGGGCAAGCTCCTTTGTTGATTGTAGATGCAATCAGCTGTAGATGCAATCACCTGACTGATGATGTAAATCCGTCTGTGAAATACCCTCACAGTAATAATAAGGCCAGTTCTTCTTTGACCAAACAACTGCACACCCTAACCCAGCCACACTGACCCGTGAAATTAACATCAACCTTCCCACACGTGCTCCTCCTATAGCCTTGTTCTTCTCCTCCCATTGGAGTACAAACTGCAGACCAAGTGTCTAACTCCATCACCAACAGCTAAGTGGTCCTGGGCAAGCTCCCTAACCTCTCTGTGCCTGCTTTTCTCACCTGTAAAACAGGATGATGAGAGCTGCACCTGCCTCTCAGCAGGTGTCACAAGTCAAAAGAGCAAGAACTGTAAATGTTGGCAGCATGCCAGCATTCCGTGCACCCCATGCGAATGTCAGCTCCCATTGTTATCTTTATTATTTTTAATCCCAAGTGTAGGATGTTACACAATCAGTTCTGCTTTAATTCTTTTTTTGAAAATGTGAACTTGTTCTAACTGATGTGTTAGGGTGCTACTTGAACATATGCAAAGTTCCCACGTGCTGATGGGAGATTTCATCTGTGACAAACAGATGTCACAACTTTTTTTCTGACACAACTTTCCTTCTGATTTCAGATGACGCTATTTCCACACCACCACTGACTCACGAGCTGTGACCCTGCTGAAGTCCATGCCCCCCACACTTCAGGTCTTTTCCAAGGTCAGGCATACATCTACGGTGGCATCCATACATTTCCTAACTACTGCTTAGCAGTGTAAAGCTGTGCCACTGCTTTTATTGGGTTCCTATCTTCTTTCATGTCACTGACAACATTCTTTTTTTTTTAAAGATTTAATTTATTTATTTCTCCCCCACCCTTGTTGTTTGTACTCGCTGTCTGCTCTCTGTGTCCATTCATTCTGTGCTCATCTCCTTTTTTTTAGGAGGCATCAGGAACCGAACCCAGGACCTCCCATGTGGGAGGGAGGTGCCCAACCTCTTGAGCCACCTCCACACCTGCTTGTTGTGTCTCTCATTGTTTTCTTGTTGTGTCTCTCATTGTTTTCTTGTTGTGTCTTCGTTGCGTCATCTCGTTGCATCAGCTCACCACGCCAGCGCGTCGCATCAGTTCGCTGTCTTGCTCGTCTTCTTTAGGAGGCATCAGGAACCGAACCCAGGACCTCCCATGTGGTAGGCGGGTGCCCAACTGCTTGAGCCATCTCCGCTCCCTGAACCTAAGCCCGTTCTCCCCTCGGCCCGGAGGTTCTTTTGGTGTGACAGGAGTGCAGGCACACACAAGCCACTTTATAGCACGGCTGACTGTGATTCTCTCTGTGAAGTTCTGTCCTGCTAGATCTAACCCACTGTTACAGACTCTCAGATTATTTGGGGATCCGATTATGCTAGTCATACATTTGATATGACTAATCTGCATGTTATCCACGAATTTGGTGAGACTCTATCGCTCAATATCTAAACAGTATTGAGGGGAAAATCTTTCTCTGGAGCAGGGGTCCTTAACCTTCTTTGTTCCACGGACCCCTCTGCCAGTCAGGTGGAAACCACAGACCCCTTACTAAGCCCACCTTATACTGTGTATCATTTAATAATACATCCCACCTGCACCAGCACGGCCCCACAAGAATCATGTTTTCTGAATTTTCAATTCAAGCTCACGGAGTCCGTGGACCCCTGGTTAAGAGCCCCTGCTCTGAAGGACAGTCATAAGAACAACAAGAAGCACTTCCTGTGGAATAGTGTTTGCAGTATAATAGTGAAGTTTAAATCGTGTTATCAATTTAATAAGCTACTTTCTGATAGCTGTTTTTCCTAATTGAAATCTTCACCGAATAAGGCTCCTTCCCTAGACATGTGAGGCTTGGGGTTTGGATGGCACTTGAGGGAATCATCGAGCCCAAGCCCGCTGCTGAGAGGTCGACTCAGCCGTGCTCTGGGAAGGACGCGTCTTGCCACCGTTTGCCTGGCAGCTCGCAGCTGTTCTTACGCCACCAGGCTGACTCCATGACCACGTTGCACAACTTTGCACCTTTGTCGTGGCACGACGGCTCATCTCGGGTACCACAAGGACCGCTCTGTGAAGCTGGCAGCTCCTCGAGGCTGTTGAGTGCCGGAGCTCCGAGGGGCACAGGAGGCTGCCCCTCGCCTCACAGCACAACCCGCCCCCGAGGGCAAACGCCCCCTTGAAACCCAAGCCCACAAATGGAAGTCTCCTTACTCCCTTCCCAGTTTCTGCTCTGAGGCATGGAGACGTGGGACTAAGAAGGGCTCTTCATTTGCCAGATGGAGGAAAACGCTCTGCTGATACTGCTTACAACAGTAAAAAACATGTATCTGGAGCCCCCACCTAAACCACTGTAGACGTGAGCCTGATCTCTTGTTTATATGGGAATAATTCTAATGAAGTCTATACTTGTTCCATGAGGATTAGTCAATTAACCCATTTGTTGATTTCTGGATCCAAGTAAAGAACTTGTAAGGTTCCAGTGTGTCATACCCTGCCTTGTCCATGGACACGCGTGTTTGCTTATTAACGAATTTAGCCATTTACCTTTCTGTCTCTGTGAAAGCTCTTGGCTTGCTCATTCATTCATTCATTCACTCATTCATTCATTCGTTTGGAATAGGTAATAGAGACACAGGGCATGCAATTTAAAAGGTCCAAAAGGGAATACAGGGAAAAGTAAGTCATCGTTCTCCCCTGCCCCCTCTCACTGGGAAAGGAAACGACTTTTTATCAAATCAGAATTGTTGTGTCCTCCGGGGCACGGTCCTGCAGCCACAATCGTGTGTGTCTGTCACGCAGTAGCACGCTACACAAACGTCATGACTTTACCTTCCCAGGCACACTTGGCAATGTCTGCAGACATTTTTGGTTCTCACGGCTGGGTGGGGGATTCTGACACCTGTTGGGTGGGGCCATGGAGACGGACAGACCCCCACAAAGCCCACCGCCCTGCAGCACCGAGCTGCCGAGCTCAAAACGTCAAGAGTGCTGGTGCTGAGGATATTTCAGTTTTTAAAAAACTTCTTAGGTGATTTTGACTATTACTCCTCAAACCACGCAGCCGCAGACTCCCTTAGTGTACGGAGAGCAGGAGGATTTCAAGTTCCTGGAGGGCGGGGGCTCAGTTTAATTTCTTGGTATCGTCAGCACCTGGCAGAGACCCGGCACACAGAAGGTGCTCAGGAAATAGGCTTAGAATGGGGAGCTCATTAAGTAATTATGCATGGGAGGTGTTTAAAGAAGGTGAAATACCCTGGACACTGTTCTTTTCAAACCTGAGCTGCCCAGTTGTCTTGTAGCATAGATTCGAATTCTACTCAAGGCCCAGAGAGGAGGCACAATTCTAGAATTCTCTGGGCTCAACAGAAACATAAAGTAGGTTCTGAAGGAAATTTTTCATTTCAGAAACAACTGCTGCAGAAATTAGCTGCCTGAAATAGGCCCGGGTCCTTCCCCTGCCCTCATTTACAAAGAAAGGTCATTAAAACAAGCGGAGAGCCCGCCTGGGCTTTTAGACGCTGCGGCCCGAAGGCCGCCCCAATAACACACGAGCGAGAGGTGCAGATGCGGCTCCAGCGTCATCAAAGGCCCTGGAGGGCGGCAGCCTCTGAATGTCGGCTTTCAGGAAGTTTTCAGGACTGATATTTATTTTAAATCAGAGCGGCTCACAAAGCCCTGTACAAAATGCGCTGCGTGCCGCCATCCTAGAGATGACCTCTACAGTTCTAGGCTGGACGGGGATATTATTTTTAGAGAAAAAAATAGATCTCTTTAATCAGCTTTCAAAAAACATTGTGAACAGTCACTTCTCTTATTTAAAAGTTTAACTTTACTTTCATCAATTTATAATCAGAGTTCCTCTGGTATGTTTGATTCCTGACAAACAAGGATAAAAGTCTTGTGCCCCCATTGCTAATGAGATGATAAAACAGCAGGGATCAAGTTTTTAATTACTCCGGGCGATGCACTGGAGAGGGGCCGATGGTATTTTCTGTTGCATGTCTAAGTTGTAACTTCAGGCTCATGACAGTCATGCTGAGTTCCACCGCCTTTGATGATCACTCGTTTTTGTCTCCTGAGAACATACGAAAATTTCTGAGCTAGAATCCTGGGGGGCTCGCAATTATTGGCGTAACCTGGCACAGGTTCCCCTTTCCAGCCATCGCTGCTCAGTACGGATCGAGTTTCTTCGTGCCGCCGTTACACTGAAAGGAAATTGGGCATTTGAAACGCGTCTGAAGTCTCCCTCTACTAGCACAAGCTTTCTGTTAATGATAAAGTGCTTAATCGAATCAGGAGATTTCTAGTATTTACGTTCTCATTTCTTTTCAAAGTCAAGCTTGAAAAAAATTGTTTAATCTTATTCTGACACCCTTTTGTAGACATGTATTCTACTTCTCATGCTAAGCCGTTGGACGTACTTCTAGAGTTGGACCCTTTGTTACTGCAGACGGTCGGCCCCTGGGACTGCCAGCTTTTCCAAGGCCCACTGGGCTCAGGCGTGCGACGTGTAAGGGTCACGCCAGTAGCCCTCCTGCTCACAAACTAGACAAACATGCCACACGCACAGACACGTGCACGTGCACACACACATCCATACACACGTGCACGTGCACATGCACACACAAACACGTACATGTGTGCACTTGCACACACGTGCACACAAACACACACATGCACTCACACACGCACACACAAACACGCACACAGGCACACATGTACGCACACACATACACACATAAACACATACACATTCACACAAATGCACTCACATGCACACACAAACACGCACAAATGCACACATGCGCACTCACGTGCACACACAAACACGCACACTTTCACACGCGCGCACCTCACTGGGTCCTGGAGCACTTAATAATAAGGATTGCTCCGGACCCTGATTTTAGCCATGAAACTGGAGCCCGGAAGTAACTGATTAGCAAACCTGGATCCAACTAGCAAACTCATCAACCAATTTACCAACCAGTCAGGTAATTTCTGAATTGTTCACCTTTGACCACACACATAATTTATGAATTATAAAAGTAAGAACGGAGTGTAAGAATCACAAGCATTGACAACTTGGAGTCCACCACATGGCTTCACGTCTAAGATTTTGGATCAGAGACATGAAAATGCCTCAGCAGCTGCTGCACTGGGAGAAAACCGATTCATGAAAAGAGATTTACAAATACAGTAAGGGACCCTCTTTTGTTTCGCCTTCCCCTCTCAGAAGGCAGAATCTGAATTCACAACACTCGTGAGGAATTTCTATCTCATCAGTCTGACTTTCATGGCCTTTGAAAAAATCATACACGTGAACTAAGAAGACCTGATACTGGCAGCTTATTTTCTTCATGGCAGAGGGAAATGAAAAGTGTTTTAATTGCATAATTTAAATATCATACAAAATCCCCATTGCTAGTGTTTGTCAGGACGGACCAGCTGCTGTAACAGACCCTCCAGAAGCACAGTGGCTAAAGACGAGAGAAGTTTACTTCTCGCTCATGGAAGCCCAATGTCGTCCCCGGACAGTGGAGATAGCAGCTCCACTGTCTTCTTGGACAGTGGGGTGCTCTCTGGACCCCCACAAATAGCCAGCAGTAGGGCAAGGGAGCATTTGGAAGGTCTCCTGGCTGCCAGGGCCAGGCCCGGATGCGGCTACTTCACTTTGCTACGTTCTGTGGACCAGACGTGATAATGGGGGACCACGCGGATGCAGAGGGACCCAGGAAGAAGCAGCTGGCCTGGTGGGACCCTCGGCTGACTTCTCTGCTTTAGTTATGATAACAAGTTACCTGCGTGGAGCGCTTCATAGTTGCTGGCTCTGTGATTGGCGTTATCTCATTTCTGCCTCTGATTCATGGAAATGAGACAGATTATCATTATTTACAGATAAGGAATTTGAGGTTCCAACATGTTAATTGCCTTGTCAAAATGCTAGCTCCAAATGCTGGTTTTCGTCTTTCTCTTCCCCTTGGCTTTCTGTTCTACCACATGCTTCCCCTGCTTTATGACGCCTACCGGCCTTGGAAACCGGCTCTAAGCTGTTTATAGTGCGGATAAACAGTATCGAGAGACGTTCAATCTGCTGCACAGTATAACCCGATAGGAGATTGGCCATAAAATACCAGTAACGTAAGCTACAGAAGTCATTCCCATTTTCAATGGTCTTCTTACTGAAATAATTTGTCTTTAAACATTTTGGTAAACTGTGTACATGGAGAGAATGAGTAACCCCAGCTATCACAGTGATCATCTTGAAATTCGTCTCCAGATCTTATGCTATTGTGGCTATGTCGGTCTTAATGAGAAGAAAGCTAAGTTTTCATATTTCTCATAAGTGAATTGTGGTATGGTGGGCGACAGAACTGGGATGGATATTTAAAGTCAAACGATGCTCTAATATAATCGTTGAAATAAGTTCTTGCAGATGCAAATGTAGTGAAGACTTCTTTTTAAAAAAATTTCCTGCAGGAACAAAGAGGTTGGAGCCCTTTTACTGGCCAGAGTGTGCAGTGGTGAGACTATTTTTAGCAGAACAATTTCTCGGGCAGTTTCCATGCCTCTCCGTGGGCTGAGATCCATGACCAGCTCGCGAGTCTCCCCAGTGGCTAGCACCCAGAGCTCCTGGGTCCTGGGGGTCGGAGCAAATGCCTTGTTTTCATCACTCGCTGCAGTGGCACGCCGAGCGAAGGGCGTGTGCTTATCCCCCCTCCCAAAAAAAGCCAGCGCCATCATTTAGAAGCAGCCATCCCTCGAGAGAAGCCAGGCCCCAATGCCGGAAAAAAACACGAGGCAAAGTTCTCCCTCTCAAGGGGCTGCCATTCACTTACCTGCCCACGTTTTCCTGAGCCCCCACCTGTGTGCCAGGGTCTGCACTCGCCCCGGGAATGGCGGTGAAGGTGAGAGCACGGAGAAAGTGGAAACAGCCACCCTTTGAGAATCAGAGCTCAGGCACACCCGTGTCCTAGAGCAAAGTCCAAAACCCACGTGGGCCTCCCACACAGAGCCCCCCCAGGGGTCCGTCCAGATGAGGGGGCTGAGCCTCCCCCTTGGGTCCCAAGAGGCTTTTGAGCCTTCAGCACACACGAGGCTTGGCTCAGACAGAAGTGAATTTGGGGTGCTGTTTCTCAGGTGGGTTCCTGCATGGGAGAGAAGCATGGCCTTGGCGTTTTCGTCTCTTCCATCGCCCGCCCCATCCCCGCCCCTCAAAAGGGAGTTGAGAGGCCATGAGCACGCCGCCTTGCCTCCCCCAGCTCCTCGTCACAGGTGGGGAGGGTGACGGCGTTGAGAGAGTTGTGGTGAAGCCGCCACTAAGCCGGGACTCCATCAGTTAACAAATATAGAAAGTGTCTCAAATTCCACCACATAGAAGTTACAGCATTGAATGTATTGAGTCTTTTCATACATGAAAATTACTACACCTACTTAACTCATAATTTCCTTCTGCAATCGCTAAGGCAGTAAGGATGACGGGAAAGCATCTTATTTACTTCATTGAAATCCACAATGGATTGAACAGGAATTCCCAACAATCAAATCTGTCCTTAGCACTATACTTTCAAGAGAAGATGTTTAAACGCTTTTCAAGGACATCTTCTATGGTTTAAGAAATATCCAGCCCCACAAAAGGACACCGTGTGATTTCACTTATATGAGATACTCAGAATAAGCAAGTGCATGGAGACAGAAGGCCGATGGCAGGACACCAGGGCTGGGGACGGGGAGCAGTGGGGGTCCTGCCTAATGGGCAGGGTGATGGAAACGCTTTGATCATGGACTGCGGTGATGGGAGTACGATGCTGTGAAGGTGGTTGATACCCTGCATTGCACATACGAAAGTGGTTAAAATGGGAAATCTTATGTTGTTTACATGTTACCACAATAAAAATTTAAAGGGAAAAAAACACAGAGAAATAGCCACCATGATCCCCCATGTCTGGTTGGGGGTGCAACACGATTTTCGTGGGAGCTGGGCACTTCTGCCTTCATGGGCCCATTCCCCCCAAAAAAGCACATTTTATGACTGTGTGGATATAAAGATGAATATAAACCGTGCTGGATTATATTCAGTTTTTCTTCTGATTTAAAAGAAATTAAAAGATTTTGCCCTTACATTTATATCATATCATATCATATTGTAAATATATCACACAGTATATGTACCATATATTATTATGTATAACACATATTTTCTTTCCCTTAAATATCATACAATAAAAATTGATGTTGAAAGCCGTGCCCTTAAATATTTTTGAATTTTTAACCATTAAAGAAAGGTCCAAGTTATTCATTACACAGATGTAACAAAATAAATCCTTACTTATAACTCACTGGGTCCCAGTCACCATTGCATGCATACTTTTTTATTTGCAAATTCATGTAATGTTTGGAGCTACTTTATTAGGTGGCTCCTATCATCATCACCGTCATATCACCATCATCACCACCACCACCATCATCATCACCATCATCGTCAGCATCATCTTCACTACCACCATCATCTCCACCATCATCATCACCACCACCAGCATCTTCTCCACCTCACAGGGAGGCTGAGTGGCCTGCACAGGGCCAGCAAGTGGCAGAGACTTGTTCAAGCCCAGGCCACATGGCTGCAGAGCCACGCGCTCATCCTCTATGTACAACACCTCTCGCATATTTGGGCCTTATCTGAGGAGCACGAGACTGGCCAGAGTAAGTATGTAGGAGGAAACCGCTGAAAATAAAAATAACTAAATGAGATTATGCCATTCCTTTGGTTATAAAGAGGCTTTTTCACTTAAATAAAATTTGAATATGTAATTATGTACAGAATATTTAGTAAAAATGCTATTTTAATAAACAACAACTTTATGTGAGTTCTCTATTGATTATGTACCCATCTGGTTAGAGTTATAGTGATACAGGCATAATATTTTTCTGCTTTTTCCTCCCAAGTTATTTTATGTGGTGTTTGTGTGTAAATGTAGCTACAGACTTAAATAATGTCCTGTCACTTTCCCCAATCTCTAGAAAGAATCCTCACTTTTTCACCATTGTGCATCCTCAAGATCTAAACACTCTGCTGTTATGTTGGGGTGAGTGGCTCCTTGGGTTCTGTATTCCACGCAGTGGGGTTTTCAGGTCAGAGGGTGAGAACAAGCTGTTCTCACATTTTCTTAAGAGCATCTGTAAGATGTCACAGCTGTGACTCCTTTTTAAACCCAGTCATGTCAGTACCAGTTAGGACGCCTTCAGCTCTGTTCAAAATGGCTTAACAACAAGCGTGGAGGCGAAACGGGCCCAGGTACCAGCTGGGACCCAAATCGTCTGCACCTTTGCCTTCTGCCCTCCTCAGCATGGTGGCTCATCCGCTCAGACTCACTGGCCTCAGGGTCCCAGGACGTTGACGCAAGCTCTAGCGGGAGCGCAGGCGTAAGCAGGCGTGCGGCTGTGACAGTAGACCGTGGAAGCAACGGGTGGCTTCCACCACAGAGGGAGCGGTGAAGAAGCAGGCAGATGCTCGATACATTTCGAAGGCGAAGCTGATAGAATCGCCGTGGCGTGGCCGTGAGCTGTGAGGGGGGTTGCTGAGTGCGGTTCCCAGGAAGACGGCGCCTTTGTCTGAGAAGGGCAGGTGTGGGGAGAAGCAGGTCTGAGCAGAGGATGCAGGCAGATGAGGAAGCAGCTCAGAGAGGAGACCAGCTGCCCCGTGTTGCATAAGCCCTACACCAGGCTCTGCACCACTGAGCTCTGTGCTGCTGCCTCCCAAGGCGTCCGCCATCGACCTCGTGCCGCGCTGGCTGTCCGTCCAGGGTCTCACGAGTAAAGTCACGGCTTGCCTTCCGTGAGTGAGTCTGCAGTCTGAAACGTGGGAGGCGATTTGCCAGCACCGTAAGGAGCCTGCGAGTCGTAGCTCCCAGAGACCAGTCTTCCCTGTGGACATGCATGAAACCACACGAGACCTGGAGACCCCGGTCGTAGGGAGAAATGATGGCGCCTCGGGTTTTCTCGACCCACGGCAGCCATGATAACTGACAGTTCATAGCAAACGAAGCGCCTAGGCTTCTCTGCTATTGCACTTCAGGAGCAAGCACTCACAAGACTCCTGCGAAGAGGCGGGCGCGGGCGAGTCTCGCTCACCACCCCGGGAGTGTAAGGCGGGGTCAACCTGAGCAAGCTTCCCCGCTGCGACTGATGGGGCTGGACCCACCTCCCCTCCCCAGGAAAGGCCCGGGGACACAGCCGGGGGGGAACGCCCACGTCACGACCAGTAGCGCTGTCTGGCCGTGGCTACACACATCTTGGTAAATACAGACAAAAAGGTCTGAAGATAACACGACCGTGCTTTAATAGCCACCACCTCTGGGAAGGAAAGTGGGGTCTGGGAATGGGGGCGGGGGAGGCAAAGACAGGGTTCAGTTATGTCATTTAAATTGCTCACACAATTAGAGTGAGCGTTGATTCTTCCATGATCAATGTAATGCTTTGAAAGGTTCGAATCAATTTCTAAAACTTAAAGCTTCAGAGTGTAACAATAAAACTGCGGGACAGCAGGAGGGTGGGGATTCGTGCTGTACAGCGTGAGTGATTTTGAAGGACAGCTATGTGCTTGTCTATACACACATACATTTCATATATCCATTACATATGTGTGTGCATAAATATATACACATTCCACATGTGTGGAAACACATGTCATTATAGATGTATATGCAAACTATGTGTATATCCATGACATGTGTGTATCTATTATATGTGTGCATACACACACACACTTTATATTTATGTATGGGTAAATACATGCAGACAGACAGACGTGTCTTATGTGGATGAAGACACATAAGAAACTGGTAATAGTGGCAATCTCCAGGCAGGGGAACTGGAAAGTTACTGGATTACTGGTCTGGGGTGACACTGAGACTTACTTTTTAGTTCATACCTTTGAAATTTTCTATTTTTGGCACATATTACCTATTCAAAATTAATTACTTAAATGTTAAAATAAAGAATAGAAAGAAGACATTTAGATGCACGCGTCATAAGCCAGTACGTGTAAAGCAAACCCCCAACACAACCTGAAGCATCACACATGAGGTTCAAGTCCTTTGCCTTCACTGCTATGGTAGACCAGTTTTAGGTGCGGTCTGGGGCACAGGTGAAAAGAAGAGGTGATTAGAGGAAGTGTCCACAAGCCTAAGAGACTCTATAATAATTCCTCATCCTAAGGCACAATGGAAATTTTGGGGGGCATCCCAATTTCCAGGTAGAAGAGGAAATGGTGGGACTCTAAAAGAGCCCAACCAACAAAGTCAGTGGATATTTACTGAGCTCCTATTAGAGCCGAGGCAATGCGCTGGGCATCCGTTTGCTTTCTAGGAAGAGACATACACAACTAAGTTATTTTTTGTGG
>JAQZBX010053809.1:0-18794 GCA_029593785.1 Cabassous unicinctus | reverse complement strand
GAACCCGGGGCCTCTCATATGGTAAACGGGTACTCTATCCATTGCGCCACACCCGCTTCCTGCCGTGATGTTGCTGCATCAGCCCACCGCACCGCTCAGGGCGGCGTGCCCTCACAAGGAGGCCTCGGGACGCGAACTCAGGCCTCCCATATGGTAAACGGGGGCTCTATCCACTGAGCCACACCCGCTTCCCCCCCCAATTGCTCTTGTGCCTGGCTTCTTTCACTCAGCATAATGCCTTTGAGATTCATTAAAGTTCATTTCCTTTTATTGCTGAGTAGTAGTCCATTGTGTGGATGCAATACAGTTTATCCATTCACCAGTTGAAGGATATTTGGGTTATTTGCAGTTTTTTGGCGATTATAAATAGAATTGATATAAACATTCGTGTACAGTTTTTGTGTGAACTTAAATTTTCATTTCTCTGGGATAAATGCCCATGAGTACGATTGCTGAGTTGTATGGTAAATATATGTTTACCTTTAAAAGAAACTGCCAGAACTATGTTTTTCAGAGTAGCTGTACCATTTTGCATTGTATGAGAGTGCCAGTTGCTCCACACTCTCAGCCTCACTTGTGATAGTCAGAATGTTTGATTTTAGCCATCCTAGTAGATATGTAGTGATATGCCATAGTGGTTGTAATTTGCTAATGGTGCTAAACATATTTTCATGGCCCTATTTGCCATGCCTGTATCCTCTTTGGTGAGTGTCTTTTACCCATTTTAAAATTGGAATGTTTGTTTTCTTACTCCTGAGTTTGAGAATGCTTTATATATCCTAGTTTATAAGTGCTTTGTCAGATATGAAGTTTGCAAATATTTTCTCCAAGTCTGTGACTTCTCTTTTCATTCACTTAATTGTGTTTTTGACAGAAAAGAAACGTTAAAATTTGAAAACCTCAATATTTGACATAGTCCAGTTTATCATCAATTTTCTTTTGGTGCAAGAAGTCTTGGGAAGTGGGTGTGGCTCAGTGGATAGAGCCCCCGTTTACCATATGAGAGGCCCCGGGTTCGCTTCCCGGCGCCTCCTTGTGAGGGCAGGCCGGCTCACGCGGCGCTGTGGGCTGATGTGGCAAGACCTCACAGCAAAGGGGAGATAAGCAGACACAGAGAAGACACGCAGCGAATGGACACACCAGCACAAGCAGCAAGGGGGGGCGGGAGATAAATAAGTCTTTGCCTAACTCCAGGTCATGAAGATTTTAAGTTTCATCTAAAAGTTTAATGTTTTACCTTTAGCTTGTAATCCATTTTTACTTAATTTTTATGGAAGTTGTGAGGTTTTTTTTTTTCTTTTCCTTTTTCTATGGCTGTCCAATTTTTCAAACACCATTTATTGAAGACTATTCATTCTCCACAGAATTGCTTTTACAACTTTGTCATAAATCACTTGGCCTTATTTATGTAGGACTATTTCTAGACTCTATTCTGTTTTATTGATGAGCATGTCTATCCCTTTCCAATACTATACTGTCTTGACTATTGTGGCTTTCTAGTAATAAAATCAGATCGTGTGATATCTCCACTTTTATTCTTCATTTACCAAATCCTTTTAGCTATTCTAGTTCTTTTGCCTTTTCATATAAATTTTAGAATCAGCTTGTCTGTATCTACAGAAAACCTACTGGGATTTTTAAAATTGTGATTGTATAAATCTATGGATCATTTGGTGAGAAATGACATCTTGAATCTTTCTATTCATGAACTTGGCATGTATCTCTATTTGTTTAGGTCTTTGATTTCTTCCAGCAGCATTTTGTCATCTTCATTATGCAGATCTTACATACATTTTGTTAGATTTATATTTAACTATTCCATTTTTGAAGCTATTGTAAATGGTATAATTTTTTAAAATTTTGAATTATACATTGCTAGTATGTAGAGGAATATGATTAATTTTTGTAGGTTGACCTTTATGCAGTGAACTCACTAAACTCACTTTTTTGGTCTAGGGTTTTTTGTTTTTTCTTTCACTCTGTTTCCTTGGGTTTTCTCCAGAGCCAGTCATCTTGTTTGCAGATAGGAACAGAGTTTTATTTCTTTGTTTCTAAACCATATGCCTTTTACTTCTTTTCCTTGCCTTCTTGGCCTGGCTAGAACATCCTGGATAATGTTAAATAGGGGCAGTGAGAGTGAACAGTTTTGCCTTGTTCCTGATCTTAGTAGGGAAAGCATTCAATTTTTCACCATTAAGCATCATCTTAGCTGTAGGTTTTATCAGGTTGAAGAAGTTCTATTCCTACTTTGCTGAGAATTTTTGTCATAAATAGATGCTGAATTTTGTCAAATGCTTTTTTTGTGTCAATAGAAATGATATTTTTCTCCCCTTTAGACTGCTTATATGGTAGATTACATTGGTTGGTTTTTGAATATTGAACCAGTCTTGCATTCACATGATAAACTCCACTTGATCATGATTTGTGTGAAGTTTTGAAGTTCTGACTAGAAATGGATAATAAGGGATTGACTATCAGAGAACATTGAGACTTTTGTTTGGGTCGATTTGTTGGAAATCAGTTGATTGTTTGGACCATTGACCAAGCATGTGTTTAGGGACCAACCATGCCTCTACTGTCAATATACTTTACTTCCACCCCTTCCTTTCTACTTATGTTTATTTTCATTCTCTTTCCTTGCCTATACTGGCCCAGGAAATTCCATTTATTGGAGTCACCTCTGGGCATTTCCTTCCTCCATTTGGGGGGTAAATTGTATTTTAACAAATGTGTTGTAAAACATTTATTTAAATATAAACACATTTGCGATTAGAGTGTTAACATTTAAATGATATTAATTGTTGTTTTCATAAGTTTGTCCTTTCATGAGGCAAGAAAAGGAAAAAATATAGATGTCTTGTCATATGTTGTTTTCTAAGATCTTATTTTAAATTGCAATTTGTTTTAGAAGGTAATGGGAAGCAAACCAAAGAGTAATATAAATGTTTGCTTGTGGTTAACATGATTTGCTTCCCTCCCTAGAGAGGCTAAATTCCAAAGAATCTGTTTCTGTATTCTTGAATCTGCAGAATCAAGGGCACAGAGATCCCTGTGAAAGCAAGCACTCATCTGGGTCACCTTTGTTTGCGTGACTGCCCCACTCATCACCTTCTTGGAGAGCAGTGAGAAGGCCTTGCACTGTCACATGAGCTTTGAGTGCTGCTTTCTGTTAAAACATAGTCTCAGTTTCTTTGAGTGAACAACTAATAGATGTCAAGATCAAGTTATAGGTTTTAGCTCCCAAGCAGTGTTAAAAGCAAATGTGTGGAGTTTTATATTTCCAACTGCGTATTTCTTTTCAAAATAAAATATGTAGGTTTGGTTTTCAGCAGGCCACATTTCTTCTAATAAAAACAATTGGGACAAAATGTGTTTTATAAGCATATAAAAATGTCAGGCCATAATGATTTTAGTGCTGGGCATTTAAAAATGGATCACCAATATTTAATATATTAGTATATGCAAAGAAAGTAAATTATGGAAAGTAAATTACAATATATCATTTATATCAAGGAGTGGAAAATTAGAAACTGGTTCAGCAACTATGCTGAGACCTTTTATTTGAGCTTCTATATAATATGCTTGTCTTTTAGCTCTAAATTACTCAAATTTTGGCCTTAAGAATATTAAAATTTTGGCCTTGAAACTGGACTCCAGAGTTTCAAAATCCTGTTTGCAGTTGAAGACATAATTCCTTATGTGAAAAAGTACCCTCTTTCTATAGACTCACCAGAGAAAGTATCTCAATAGGTACTGGTGCCAAAATCAGGTGTGTGCCCTTCCTTTCATCTGATTGACACGCTGAGCTCCCTTTTGTCCTGCTGGGAAGCTCTGAACAAAATTTTCAGGCTATCTTTAGCAAGGGTACAGGACCTTAGGCCTTGAATTTTGCATAATGACTGTATATCTGGGCTCATTTTCATTTTACTTTGTTCATTTTTTATTTTTCCTTTGCCCCAATTTCTTCACTTAACTTTCTCTCCATATTATACTATAGGTATTGTTATAATCTACCTTTTGGACTAATAAATTGGAAATAGATTTTTAAAAATCTGGTTTAGTTTTCTTTTGTTATTTCATCTATGTAATTATATTTCTCTGGCCCTTTTGCATTCTTTCTTTGTAACTTAAATTTGCAAACTCTAAAATAATAAAATTCCAAGCAGGAAAGTTCCTAATCCCTGTTATGACATGTTTTTAAAAATACTGGCTGGTTATAAAAACTTCAAACATTATTGAAATATATAATGTGGAAAATAAAGGTCCTCCGTAATCTCTTCCTCCCTCCATTTCCCCTCCCCCCAAACACACAAAGCCTGTTAACCATTTAGTGCATAGCTTTATGGCTTGACTTTAAGTTGTATTATATTGGAGTGGCAGTGGGAGTGATTTTTTTTCTTCTGTGAATCTTGGCTCTATAACTTTTTCTCATTTCTATGCCATGATATATATATATATCAGTCCAGAAGGTATGCTAGTTAAATCCAAGGGACATGCAACTCAGTGTCCTTAGCATGCTTTGTGGGTGGAGATCATGGTTGCGCTCCATATCGGGCAAATGGAACTTATAGTAGAGAGCGAGATAGTTCACTGCCTGGCCACGACATCAACGTGAGACAGGCCTGTGTTCAAGTCCTGGTAGCTGAGTGACTCTGGGCAAGTTACCTCATCTCCATAAAGCCTGCTTTTTCTGGTGATAGTAATGACTGCTTTAAAGTATGGTGAGTAAAGGAGACATTGCAAAGCACTCAGCACGGTGTCTGGTATGTGGTAAATACTAAATAAATGTCAGCTGCTGTGTTATTTTGGCTACTGTTTGACTGCTGTTTATAGAGAAACCCTAAGCAATCCTGGTGCAAACAAGATAGAAGTTTATTTCTATCTCATATATATATGTTTAGATAGAAGGTACAGGGCTGGCACTGTGGTTCCACAATTACCAAGGACCTTGATATGAGAATTCATCTAAGATAGCTCCTTAAATCTGATCATCTCAATCATATTCCAGCCAGGGGGAAAGTCATGACTGAGAAATTGAACAGCACAGCTACTCACATCTCATTGGCCCAAACTAGTCAGATGGCCATGCCTTACCTGCAAGGGAGGCCGGCAAATCAGTCTTTAGTTTCAAGTGGCCATGTGGTTAAACCTCTGATACTACATAGAAGAGAAGAGACACCGAGGGACAACTTGCAATTCCTATCATGTGACAATGCTGTCACATTGTCTCTGAGATAAGGCAGGTGCTCTGAATATGTTCCCTTTAAGAACTGGTTTTTGCTCTATTATCTATGCATTTATCAAACTCCTTTGCAAACTTGTTTATATTTTTATCTTTTACTAATTCTTTGGTATAGTGATTGCCAGATATTTATAATAAGCTTTGGTATAAAGAACTATTTTACTTTATTCTAAAATTATTTCTTTACACTTCAAGAACTCCCTTCACCCATGCCTCAAGGTGTAGATTCTGGCCTTTATTCTCAACATTTCCCCTGTTCTATTACTGCATGTTTTGAGAGGTAAACTTGATTCACTGAAATTTGTGAAACCCTGTGGGAGTTTGCTCCAGAGTTCCATTACTTCAAATTAGTATTGTATAGACTTCAGCTACATGATTATAAACATTCAGATGAATGCTGAAAGATTCCAACTTGAAAAGCCAAAGGTTTTATATCTTATAAATAACAAATTTGGTACTTTGTGGCTGTTTCAAATATTAATGTTAAAATTTGTGTCTGTGGCAAATAGACAATTATATAGCCATGGAAATACCTGAGATGACATTGTTGGTCCACCCCCCTTAATAAAGTAATAGTTCTTAACACTGACTAATCATTAAAATGCTTTAGCATAAATGTTCTTGTTGGTATCTATGTTATTCTTGTGTATGATGGTAAAGCCTCCTGTTTAATCAGGTTATCTTTACCCAGAGTTCATATAGCAGAACTCTTATTTTTAAATTAGATTTCATGGACATCTCAACTGGGTAGTAGCTGAACTCTGAACAGATTTGGGTGTTACTTGGGATAGACACTGCTTTTCATATGTCAGTTTGCCAGGACAATATGTCAGACAAATATAAAAGGTCTTGCAATATTGTCCAGATATGTTTGGTTTCCAAAGAAGGAATTAAGATACTTACTGTTCTTGATTACTTAGCTGTTAGCCTACCTGGACTCCTAGGCTACTGCAATAATTATACTGAATTATTCTCTTTCTTAAAACCTTAGTGTAGGTGATCTGAGCATGGAACTTCCTAACATTTCACAAATAGCAATTTAACTTGTTTTAATTAACAAGGATTAACAACTGATTGAAAGGCACTGAAACCACAATAACCTCGGCTGAAGAATGAACCTATGCATATGGCTAGTCTAATACCCAAACAAGATCCAAACTTGCTTTTGAATTCTGTTCTGAGACCTTCACAGTGGGGGCATTTCAAAGATTATAAAAATACTCCCTTCTTCCCCTCAAAAGATACCTAAAGAATTAAAATATCTAAAAACTTTTTGATTGCCTGTCAGTGAATTAGGTCTCCACTGTTTTATTTTAACAACTGTTGTGGCTTGGAGCAAATGGGTTATACATGGAGGCAAAATCTGTTTTGTGCAGACCCAGACTATGTGATTTCAGGTTGCCTTCCTGTATTGATGGAACCTTCTATCCCATGAACCCGGTATTCTGACTTGAGGTAAAGATAACATAAAACAGCATTAAAAAAGAAAAACCCCACACCCTTGATAAAAATTGGGAGCAGCGGTTTATTTTTAGAAAGTAGAATCTGGGGGCAGTTTTACCTGTTTTCTGGTATTTATTATTTTAAAAGATTTTAGAGTATTTTTGTAAAGTGTGTCTCACTATTATCATTACTTTCAATATGAATGCTTCTATATTTCAAACAACATATTCACTAATATTTACCTTTCCGATGAGATATTTAATTGGCATGACTATTTTTAAAGCATTTGCTCATTTTGGTGGAGTTGCTTTTGTAGTGTTTGTGCTGTATTTGCATATTTTCCTTTTCCTTATGAATGTCTCTTTTCTGAATTATAAGACTGACAACCAAATCTTTTTTTGTTGTTATTGGATAGCTTATAGACAGAAGACAAAAATATAGATGGTTTATTATTAACTATTAATTTGTTTTGTTTATTAAGTATAGCAATTATATTTGTAGACTTTTAAGGTTTTAAATATACTGAGTGCTAAGTTCTATTTATTAGCAAAACGTTAACTAATGGTAACATTTTGTATATATTCTACAAGTCCTTTATCTATGGATACAAATATACATATGCATACCTGTACAATAAATTAGAATCTGGGTATATAGATACAGTATATATGCATTATATATTACATATATATTATTGATTGTGAAAATTCCCCTTGTGAATAATAATACTTTATAAATAGGTTTTTTAGTGACTCCCTACTACTATATTACATTGTGTGATATTACCATATTTTATTTTACCATTTCCCTATTGTTGAACATTTAGGTCCTGTGGTATTAAAAATTTAGAAATAATGCTGCCACAAACATCCTTGCTTATTTATCTTTGTATGTATCTCTAATTATTTACTTAGGATAAATTCCTAGGAGTGGAATTACTGGTTTAAAGGGGTATGAAAATGTTTAAAGGCTCTTGAAACATAATACCAAGTTCATTCATTCAGTCAGAAATTATTTTGTAAGCACTAAAGTTGTATCATGTCCCTGGGTTGCAGCAATGAATAAGCACAGACCCTGCTATTAACTCATAGTATAGTTGGAGGACAGATACATATATGATTAAACTCAAGTCCATGCTTTCCAGAAAGGTTGCACTAATTTATATGTCACTAACCTTATCAATATACTCATCAAATAGTTTTGGAATATATATATAGATATTTTTTGAAATTAGTGCCTCATGGAATACTTTATAAGAAATAAGATATTTTTATTTTGTCTATTGCATATCATGAATCACAGTCCTAATAATTTTTGACATTATTAATCTATAAAATCCAATCAATTTCAACATCCTGATGTCTGTAATAAAGAATTTATTTACATTTTATTGTGTTCTTCTTTCCATTGTTTTTTCATGTTTCTCACTTTTAATATTAACCTTTCCATTGATCAAAAGCTACACTTTAAGCTATCAGAAAATCCATTTTAAAATGCTTTTATCAAATTAGAACAAGGGGATCTAAGACTGTGAACAAAGGTAAAGGCTTCTTTTATAGCTCAGATGGAACTTTTGGTTTTGTTGTTTTCCCCTAAGTGCAGTCAGTAGATCATGCCTGGGTACAGTATATCTAAACAACACTGAAGAACAGTTATTTAATATAAATTCATCCTGCTAAGAAACAACTTTACAGATAAATGTATTGAAATACAATATAATACATAAATACCACAGTATTCAAGTCAAATTGAAAATAAGAAAAAATATTTTAAAAATTAAAAATGAAAGTACAATCAATAATGCCATAGGTCAATTCTAAAAACATGAAACTTAAACAGCTTACTACTTGTAAGTAACACAATTAATACAATTATACTATATTTGGTTTCAAATATTCCTGTCACAAAAATTTGCTCTTTAAAAATTATAGCTTTTATTATGACATATATATCTTTTACACTTTTATGTAGATGTGAGAAGGTGTGTAAGTTAAAGCTCAGATATAGATTTTTCCAATTATTACGAAAGATATTCGTATAGCTAGATTATCAGGGGCTCTGCAAAATATATAGAATATAAAGTGTGCAGTGTAACTTCTTCTTTTACTTGATGGCTCATATACATTTAGAACATTCCTTCCTTTCATTAGCATTATAACAACCCATAAAAGATCTTTTATGTAAAATAAAGATTCTCAAACATATGGACGTATCTCTCCACTTTCTAAATTTAACAAACAAGAGTGCATCAAAAAATCATTGATTAAAAACAAATTTCACTGCAATAAAATTCCCAGAATTATTCCTAGACCAAATTTGTTTTATAGGCAGAGTTCTTGGTTTAAAGAAAGAATATCTGTCTTAACATCCCTCCCTCTCCGCTGTAGAGTTCTATTTCTAAATGATCTGATTATACTGCTACCCTATCATAACACTTTTTTATTTTTATTTATTTTTTTAATTAATTTTTTTAATTTTTAAAGAAGATTTAGATTACATAAATGTTACATAAAAAATATAGGGGATTCCCATATGGCCCACCGCCTCCTACTCCCTCCATAGCTTTCTAAGGATTTTCTGATAGCATTCTCCCAGTGTCGTGATACTTTCTGCCACTGACAAATAGAACACTGCTTTGACACTTGGAGCAGTTAATAAAGAACACTAAAATCATATTGTTTAAAACTATTTACCACTATTTTATTCTCTTTTTCAGAGGCATAATAATGCTTAGTTTATTTATATATTCTTGATACATGTGCATAAGACATATAAAAGTGGAACCTAAATGCCTACAGTTATGAAAACTCATGGTAATGCTATTATATTTAATTGGCAGATTCTCCAGCATCTAATACACACTGCCTTAATATTCAGGACAGAAATAACAGGTTTTTCAGTTTTCGGTACAGTAGGTTGATTGGCTGCATCCATATAACTATTATGTTAAATATCTGGCAATCAAAGGCAATTATTTGTCATCAGAACACATTAATGACATATAGAAGGGGCAGGACTACATTTTTAGTGTTGTCTGAGAGATGGAAGGGCAAATATGGCTTTCATGGAGCCTTGAACTGCATTCCAGTATCCAGAGCACACAGTCTTTGGGAATAATTATTCTATTCTCTGCTTAATAGATTTTCCACATGTGAAGGCTGCTAAGCTCTTCTGTCTTCTAATTTAGGAGCCAAAGGGATTTCCTTACTGGGCTCAAAAATCATTGAACAAATGTATGGCCTTTCCCATTCACTCAAAAATTGTTCACAGATGGACATTGTACTGAATTGGCAAGATAAATTATGTGACTAAGCTGTTTTCCAGAGTGTGCCTTTTTCAGGATAGTATACCTAATATTGTTTTGCCCATTAGGGTTCCTCAAAACTGTCTTTATGATTGATTGAATGATCTCCATCCTCAAATGAGCAAAAAAGCTATTCCTAATAAATAGTAAGAGATGGTATAATATCTACCACTGTTCAGTTTTGTCCATTTATATTTCATTTGATCTCTGTGAAATACCTAATTTTACTTATCAAATGAAATAAGTGAAGTAGATTGCATATTAAAGCATGGTAATTTTGGAAGTTTGTACTTTTAGAATAAGTTTTTAGTGTGATAGGTGTTTCAATTTGATTGTTATTTTGATTCCTGATTTAATATATGAGATATATCCTTATATATATTTGATAAGGGTATCTTGCTATTTGTAATCCTTTGGGATTTACCTTTTCAGTCAATGTTATTTTGCCAAAATCTGTCTACATTTTGGCATTCAGCAGTATAACATTCCATATGGGATATACTTAAATTATTTACCCATTTTCCTGTCAATGGACATTTGGATTGTTTCCAGACTTTTGTTTTGTCGATGCTGTTCCCATGAACATCCTTGTACATGTTACCTGTTATATATGTATAGAAGTTCCTTTAGTTTCCACTTGCAAGAGAATTGCTGGTCATAGGGTATTTAAATGTTCAGGTTTACAGGACAAAACAATACTGTCTTCCAAAGTAGTTGTACCAGTTTATGTTCTTATCAGAAATATTTAAGAGATCTTGTTGATCCATATTATCTCTAAACACTCTCTAAACATTTGGTGTTTCCAGCCTTTTTTTTTTTTTCAGGAGGTACTGGGGATTGATCCCAGGACCTCGTACATGGGAAGCAGGTGCTCAACCAGTGAGCTACATCCGCTCCCTAATGAGAGTTGGTTTTTTCATTTATTTGTTTTGAGGAGATACTGGGGCCCAGCCTTTTTAATTTTTGCCAATTATGTAGGTTTATAATGGTCTTCATTTGCATTTCTCTTCTCACTAATGAGGTTAAATATTTATTTAAATGATTATTGCCATATGTATTCCCTCTTTTGTAAAATGCCTATTTGTCTTAGTTTGCCAGGCTGCTGTAACAAATGCCACAGACTGGTTGGCTTAAACAACAGGAGCTTATTGTCTTGCAGTTTTGGGGGTTAGAAGTCCAAAATCAAGGTGTCGACAGGATTATGCTCTCCCCAAACTCTTGTAGTGTTCTAATGGTAGCTCACTGACAATCCATAACTCAATCTCTGCCTCCATCACATGGCCACCTGTCTCCTTCTGTTCCTCTTCACTCATATTCTGTGCCCAAATTTCCTCTGCTTATCAGAATTCCAGTCATATTGGATTAAGGCCTGCCCTGATTCAGTTTGGCCTGGTCTTAATAGGACCTTCAGAGATCCTGCTTTTACAAATGAGTCCACATTCACAGGATGGGGCGGGGGGTGGTGGTGGTGGCGGTGGGTGGGTAAGGACTTGAACATGTCTTTGTGAGTGACATGATTCAATCCATAACAGTCTGCTCCCTGAACCCTAAAAGGATGTGTTCTTCCCACATACAAAATACATTTACCTCATCCCAAAATTCTTAAGCCGTTTCAGTAACAACTCCCAACTCCAAAATCTCATCCAAATAAACTATGGGTGTGATACCCATCCTGGGACAAAATTCCTCTCTGTCTGTGGACTGGTGAAACCTAGAGAACTAGTTGTCTGTTTCCAAAATACAATTGTGGGCAGGCATAGGATAGACATCCCCATTCCAGAGTGGAGAAATTGTAAGGAAAACAGGGACCACAGTTCTATTTCCTTTTCTTTTCTTTTCTTTTCTTTTTTTTTTCCACTTTTTGGGGGCCATGGTTCTTAAGCATGTCTGAAACCTAGCAGGGCAAATTCCATTTAATTTTAAGGTCTGAGAGTCATCTGTGGCTTGACGCTTTGTCTTCTGGACTGCTGGCTGGAGCAGCGGACCCACCCCTCCCAGCACCTGGACAATGGCCCCACCCAATTGGAACACAGAAGTGGCAGCCACATTCTCCCCAAATGCTGGGGTAGAAGGCCTACTCTTTCTAAATGTCAGGGCAGCAGCCCCTCTCTTTTGGCCTGAGGAGATCTCTTCAGCCCAGACCTCACTATGTTACCATGGTTCTGCCCATGAAGTCATTCTCCAATCCTATCTCTTGTCTCTTTCAGTTCAGGCTGGTAGTGTTTCTGCTGATACAAAATTCTGAAAATCCTTGTCAGTCTTCCGTGCAATTCAAGGTGGGGTGGGGGTGGGGGGGCCCATGCTGTCAGACGAAAGGATCTCTATAGATTCTTCCTGGATAATTGAATTTCCATTATTAACTTACGCTGAGATGGTCGATTGGATCCATGAATCATATACCTAATCTCCTTAGCAAAAGGTTGTTCAGCCACAGCCATGCACTGAACCCCATTCTCTGGGACGCCTCCCAGGAACTCAGGAAGGGCCTTGATAGGGCGGCTCGGGCTCAGCGCACACTCTCTGGAAAGGCTGAGAAGTTTCCAAATCATCAAGTTACAATTCCTTTTAGCTTAACAGTTTCAGTCCTTAATTTATCTCTTTCCTCTTGCATTTTACTATAAGCAGCAAGGAGAAACCAGACTACACCTTTCACACTTTGCTTGGAAATCTCCTTAGCTAAATATCTAGGTTCATTATTTACAAGTTCTGCCTTTCATCTTCCAGCAGAACACAATTCCACCATGTTCCCTGCCACTTTAAAACAAGGCTCGCCTTTCCTCCAGTTTGCAGTAACACATTCATCATTTCTTTCTAAGGTCTGACTGGAAGCAGCTTTAGTGTCCATATTTCTACCAACAGTCTCTTCAAAGCAGTATAGACTTTTTTTTTTAATCAAGTGCCTCAGAATTCATCCATTCTCTACCCATTACCCAGTTCCCAAGCTTCTTCCCCTTTTTGGGTATTGGTGCAGTAGCACCCCACTTTTGGTACCAAGATCTATATTAGCCAGGGTTCTCCAGAGAAAAAGTAACAGGATATATCTGTATCTACAGATATAGATAGAGATTAATATTTGATGAAACACTTATGTGATATTAAATAAACATTTATACAGAGATTTTTTTATTATAAAGAATTGGCTTATGTGACCATGGAGGCTGGTGAGTCCAAACTCTGTGGGACAGCTTGCAAGCTGGAAACTCCAGTGTTGGAGTCTTTGATACAGATTCCCCAGACAAGCTGGCTGGCTGGAAATTCTGGCAAGAGCCAATGTTGACACTGAAGCAGAAATTCTTCTGATCTCTGAAATCCTCAGTTCTGGCTTTTAAGAGCTCCAATTGATTGTATAAGAAGATTATCCACTGAGGGCAGTCTCCTTTGTTGATTGTAAATGCAACCAATACCTTATAGATGTAATAATCTGATTGTAGATGCAAATTCCATCTATGAACTACCCTTACAGTAACAAGCAGGCCAGTACTTGACCAGACAACTAGATACCGTAACTTAGCCAACTTGACACATGAAATTAACCATCCATTGTTCATGTCTTTTGCCCAGTGTTTTATTGGATTGATTGAGTTTATCTTATTAGTTTAGAAGTCCTTTACATATTCTTGATACTAATCAATCCTTTGGTTGTTATATGGATGGGAGATATTTTTTTCCAGTTTGTAAATTGTTTTTTCACTTTCTTTAATGAGGTTTTGGTGACAAGATGTTCTTGGTTTTAATAGTCAAAATTATTAATATTTTACTTTATAATTTGCACTTTTGTATCTTTTCAAGAAAATCTTTCCTACCAAATTCAGAAAGAGTTTTTTTTTTTTTTTAATTTCCACTAAAATGTTTAAAGATTTGCTTCTGACATTTAAGGCCTTGCTCCATCTGGAATTAGGTTTTGTTTGATGTGAAATAGAAGTTCAATTTTCATTTTATAAATAACTATGTAGTTATTTATAAATAGTTAATTACTATATAGTTATTTATAGGGAACTAAAACTATTTCATAAATAGCAATTCGCCACCTCTGTCATACATTAAAATTATGTATGTGTGGGATTTTTTTCTCTTCTACTCTCAAGATCTGTATGTCTGTCCCTGCCCTTGTATCTTATTGTAGCCCCATAAAAAGTCCTGATATCTGATAAGGCACAGCTCCCCTCCTTATTCTTCCTTTTAAGTACTATGTTAGCTGTCCTTGACTCTTCGTTCTTTCATGTGAATTTTTAAATTAATCCTCTTAGGATTTTTGATTAGAATTGTATTGAATTTTTAGGTTAAGTTGTAGAAAATGTCATCTTTATGATATAAGTCTTTCCAATTATTAACCTGGTATATCTCTCAATTTATTTAGGTTTTCTTTAATGTCTTCTATAAAATTTAAAAAATTCTTTTTGAGATCTTGCATCTCTTTTTTATTTATTTATTTATTTAATTAATTTATTTTTTAAAGATTTATTATTATTATTTTTATTTATTTATCCCCCCCTTGCTGCTTGTGCTCATTGTGTCCATTTGCTGTTCATTTTTTTGTGTCTGCTTGTCTCCCTTTGTTGCATCATCTTGTTGTGCCAGCTCGCTTACCGTGCCATGCGAGCTGGCTTGCCTTCACCAGGAGGCTCCGGGAATTGAACCTGGGGCTTCCCATATGGTAAACGGGAGCCCAACCAATTGAACCACAGCCTCTTCCCCTTGCATCTCTTTTTAAAAATATTTATTCCTAGCTACTTGATATATTTTTTTAAGATTTTTAAATTTTATTTATTTCTACCCCCCACCACCATTGTTTGTGCTCGCTGTCTGCTCTCTGTGTCTGTTCGTTGTGTGCTCTTTGTGTCTGCTCGTCTTCTTTTTTAGGAGGCACTGGGAACTGAACCTGGGACCTCCCATGTGGGAGGGAGGTGCCCAGTCGCTTGAGCCACATCTGCTCCCTGCTTGTTGTGTCTCTCCTTGTGTCTCCTTGTTTCGTAATCTCATTCCATCAGCTTGCCATACCATCCTGTCACATCAGCTCGCTGTCTTACTTGTCATCTTCTTTTGGAGGCATGGGGAACCGAACCTGAGACCTTCCATGTGGTAGGTGGGCACCCAACTGCTTGAGCCACATCAGCTCCCCATACTTGATATTTTTGATGCTATTATTAACCATGTCTTCTTCCTAATTATGTAGTCTAGTTGCTTATTGCTGATGCACAGACATGTGGTTAGTTTTTGTATATTGAGCTTATGTGCAGCCATTTTGCAAAACTCTTCCTGTTTTAATAACTTATTGGTAGATTCTTTTGTACTTTCTATATATACAGACATAGTTGACATTTTTATTTATTCCTTTCCATTTCTTATACCTTTTTTCACTTGCACTATTTATAAACTCCATGACAAGGTTGAAAAGAAGTGATGATAGTGGGCATTCTTTTCTTGTTCTGCATTTTAAGGCAATGCTTTTGAAGTTTCCCATTAAGTGTGATGTTGCTTTAGGTTTTTTAAAAAAATTGAATCAGTTTCTCTATTCCTAATTTACCAAGTTTTAATGAAGAATTTACATCAATTTTTTTTCTGAATCATTGATATGTTTTTTCTCCTTTAAACTTTTAATGTGTAAAAGTTAAAAATAACTAAAACTAAACAATATCCTTTAGAATATAGATAAATAAATATAAAACTACATATTCCAGAACCAATTCAATGAAAAATACAGGATTCAGGATAGAAGTTAACTCAGGGGGGATTGGGAGAAGCACTTGGTAGATGTAAGTTGTTGTTAATGTTCTAATTCTCTTGTCAGGTGGTGGGGATGAGGATATATGATATTATTAAAACATTCAGATACACTCCTAAAGATATAAATAGTAAATATAAAAGCATGTCATGCATGGACCATCAAGGAGAGATAAGAGTATGTGTGATTAAGAATTATGATTATGCCCATTCTGTGGTGAAAAATGGAAATTTCCTATTTGCCTTTATGAGACTGTGTTGCATTTATTCAGAAAAAAAGTTTTTGGGTATATTATGTATGTTCTCAGTCACTCTCCATCCAGTTCTATTCATGCATTAGTAAAAAGGTTCTATCTGTTCTTCATTATTAATGGTTAAATTCCTCTTCTTTAGAGACTTTTGGGGCAGCATTTGGATATGAGACGATGCCATGACTCACATGTGCATTAGGGTTTGTGCATCCTAAGAATGAAAGATTCCATGATTATCCCATGCTTTCAGTTCTTTAGTCCCCAAATTACCAGATGATTAAGTAGGCCTCATTTTAGGTTAATACTTTGTGCAGAAAGTTCTGTAGTATACAGAGGTCCTGATCCTTTCTTTAGGTTACTTAGTCCATACAGTAATGTATTAACTATGCCATGAATTTCCATCCTATCCCATCCTATCCATCTCATCTCATCCTGTAGCGCTATTGTGGGAAGTTTGTATGCTGTGGGGAGGACACTTGGAATGTATTTAGTGATTATGAGCATTTGGAATGAATCTGACTTGGATTTGAAACGTGGCTGTTCTCCTTACCAGCTATGTGGTCTATAGAAATTTTAGTAACTGCTCTGAGCATCAGTTATTGAAAAATTGGTATGACATTTTCTCAGAGGTTATTGTATTAAATGGTATCTATGATTACTATTTAATCATAATAATTATCATATGTAATTGATTAATTTCTGTGTCTCTAATGTATGGGGTAGTTGTAAGCCACTGATCTGGATTTTCGTTTGAGTGTGCTAAGTGTGCTGGTTTTTTTTTTTTCCCTAAGTGCTGAAAAGAATCACAGTGCCAAATATTCTTACCTCTTATTTCTCAACCAGTGATTTTCCTGTTCTGTCTGTACTATTTCTGGAAAGAGGGGAGAGACAGGCAATCATGTCCTCCATGGCCAGGTCTTTTCTAAGCACCAGCCGATGGAAGCGGGTGGGAAGGAGGTGTTTGGGCTGAGCACATTGCTAAAACAATAATGAAAGCAGCAGTTGCCTCTGGACCCAGCGCCTCCTCTGTCACAGCCATCATGCAAAATGCCGCACCCTCAGCATCTCACTTGATTCTAGCCCAATCTCCTTCTGCAGATCTCGTACTTTCATCTTGACATGAGAAAGCTGAGGCCTGGAGGGGCTCAATTAGTAATTGGCACAACCAAGAGGCACTTCCAGGTCTGTTAGACTCTGAAATCCTCTGAAATGCTCATAACCACTGCCTTAATAGGCGCTGTCCTCTGAAGAGTCTTTATCTCCCTCTATTTTCTGAATGCCAACATGAAAGTATGTGGAGCCTGCAGCTGGATGGAGCCCTAATCCCGAGGGACCTGCTGGGTGGGGTGACTCTAGTTGGATTCTCTGACCTATTTGGGAGAGTCCAGCTACTTGTTGAGCAAGCATCTGGAAACTTTGGGGGCTGGCTGACCGTTTTCCACTGAAAATTAAATATTAAATGATTCAGTGCCGGGAATGGTAGATTTGAGAGAGTTTTGTGTTATTCACATTTGATAAGGAATATTTAGATATGTTGCATTCATGATGTTATTTTAGATTTTTAGGTCAGAAAACTAGAGGGTTTATAAAAAAAAAACTTTGGAAAATATCTGTAGCATGCTCAAATAAAGTGAGAGCTTAATAAAAATATGCTTTAATGCAGGAATCCACTGCCCTCACACTAAGCACAAGAGATCTCTGTTGAACCTTAGGAAAAATAAACTTACTCCCTTGGTCTTTATGGGGGTGGCACTGAAATTTGGCAGTTGTGCCCAGGAATGGAGTAGTAGCATAGAATGAAAACAGTCTGCAGGAGCCTTCAGTTTCTTTATAACACAACCAAATTAAACATTAGTATAGTCTTTATAAAATGAATCCTCAATTCTTTAATCCCACACAGTTGATTTTTTTGAAAAAAAATTTCAATAAAAAAGTTAGTTACTTTTTTACTTTTACCAAGTATTCAATTCATCACAATTAACTGAAGGATAAAAGAATAAAATTTCTGTTTGAAATTCTTTCCTTCTCCATCACACCAAAACAAAACAAAACAAAACACAGAAGTTGTAGGAAGAATTGTTAATTTTTGTTTTTTGCCCTTTTGCTAGTTCACTGCCTTGATCCAGTTAATATAAAATGCTCAAAAGTAATTACCATTCATCTTTCAATTTGATGAACAAGTATTTTCACTGCAAATGAAGTATGTCCTGTAAATGATTAAACATTAATAAAAACAAGAATCAACCTTATTTGTTTCAACACCTTTTCTCCGCAGGAGGTGACATTTTTCTGTCAGTTCGTCAAGTGTTATTTTTGCAGCCTCCCTTTGGCCAGAGTAGTGAATATTTGGTTTGGTTTTGAATTCAGTGAAGAATATGAATTCTAAAGTGAAAAATAATATCACACTTCCCAGATTCTGTTTATAAAAATGTTACATAAGTACTTATAGCACATTCAGAAGTTTGTGACTCCCACAAAGTCTGTATGGCATCCCAAACATTGTGTTTACAGTTTATTTCTAACATTTAAATAAAATGAGCATAACATGGCAGCCCTATTAGGCTTTCTATTTAAGCTGCCTTATTAAGATAACAGTTGACTAATAGCCATGAAAGAAGTTGGGTTCAACAGTCCAGGTGCAGGAGGAGCACTCTTGGGTATTCTTTTGGACACCAACAAGAGAGTGACAATTGCTACTCTTTAACTTACTCCTAGTATGTGGTTCTTACACATTTTGTGCCATTTTCCTATCTGTGGGGATCTTCTGGCAGAATCTGCTTTCTGGATTACTGTTTCTGTTTACCAAACAATGTAATTGCTATTTGTTTTTTTT
>JAQZBX010053808.1:0-18795 GCA_029593785.1 Cabassous unicinctus | reverse complement strand
TAAAATGAACTGCTGTAAGACTGGAGGGTCCTAGAACTGAAAAGTGAAAGGAAAATGGGCCACTGAGTGAGGGAGAGAATTTAAACAAATCATAGGAGCTGGGAAGAAAATTCTGTGCAAAGACAAACATAACAGATTGATTCCCAGAGAAGGAAAAGAGAAAAGGAATCTTTCCCCTGGAGGTGAAACAATTACACAAAAAGTACAATCTTAAAAACTGTACTGCATATCCAGGGCAAGAATCAAATGAATAAGAGCTGAGAAAATCTGATCAGTTAAACTCAGTCAATTCTAAAGGTCCAGAAAAAGTTGGACAAGAATCAAAGAGCCTTAACACAAAAGACAATTTACAATAAAACCCTAGACAAAAGGGAGAAAGTGATCTTTAGAATTAACTCATCAAGATAATCAGATGCCTAGACATCAGCAAAAAATTACAAGCCATACTAAGAAACAGGAAGATATCGCTCAGTCAAGGGAACAAATTAAAACTTCAGAGGAGACACAGAATTTGGAGCAACTAATCAAAGAAGCTCAAACAAATGTCCTAAGTCAATTCAAGGAGATGAAGGAAAATATGTATAAAGAGATGAAGGATATTAAGAAGATAATGTGTGAGCATAAAGAAGAATTTGAAAGTAAAAAGGAAATCTAACAGAAATTATGGGGATTGAAGTCACAATAGTAGAGATTAAAATACACTAGAGACATACAATAGTAGATTTGAACAGGCAGAAGAAAGAATCAGCAAAGTAGAAGACAGGCCAATTTAAATCATACAGCCAGAAGAACAGATAGAGAAAAGAATGGGAAAAAATGAGCAGTGTCTCAGAGATTTGAGTGACAGCATGAAGTGCACAAACATATGTGCCATAGGAGTCCTGGAATGTGCAGAGAAGGGAAAAGGGGCAGAAAGAATTTTTGAGTAAATAATGGCCAAAATTTTCCCAAACTATTATGAAAGACATAAATATACATGTCCAAGAAGCGCATCATACTCCAAACAGAACAAATCCTAATAGATCTCCACCAAGACACATATTAATTAGAATGTCAAATGCCAAAGATAAAAAGAAATTTGAAAGCAGTAAGAGAAAACGTATTCACCACATATAAGGGATCCTTAATAAGACTAAGTGCCAATTTCTCATCAGAAACCACAGCAGTGAGAAGACAGTGGTATGATATATTTAAGGAACTAAAATAGAAAAACTGTGAGCTAAAAATTCTTTATCTAACAAAATTGTCCTTCAAAAATGAGAGAGAGTTTAAAATATTCACAAATAAACAGGAACTGAGAGAGTTTATCAGTGAAAGGTCTGCCTGACAAGAATTACTAAAAGGAGTTCTAGGGAAGTTCTAGCAAGATGGCGTCATCTAAGGTGTGCACTCCCCACCTCTCTCACAAACAAACAAACAAACAAACAAACAAACAAAAACTGCTGAGAAGGTGCAAATGCCTTCCAGAGTGAGATGTTTTGGTAACCCACAGAGCAGGAGGCTTCAGGGCATCAAACTGTAGGGAACAGGACAAAGAGATAAAGAGCTCAGGGAAAACCATGAGTTTCTTGCCCCTGTGGCTGGAAACAGTGTGCCGCTTAGCCCCACCCTCAAAGCAAAAAGCCTCCATGAACTCCCTGACTACCATCAGCCACCAAATGGGAGTGACATTCTCTGGGAACATAGACAACAGCAAGGAAATAGAATAAGAGGAACAAAGTGTCAAAGTGAAAACTTTACACACACACAAAAACAACAACAAAATAAAACCCTAGATAACAAAGAAAAGCTAATCAACTGAACAAACCCATCAAGATAAACTTACGCCTAGACACCAACAAAAAATTACAACCCATACTAAGAATCAGGAAGACATGGCCCAGTCCAATGGACCAACTAAAAAACAGGAGGAGATGCAGAACATGGAACAAGTAATAAGAGATGTCCAAACAAACATCATGAATCAACTTAATGAAGTGAAGGAAGAGATTAAGGATATTAAGAAGACACTGGGAGAACACACTGAAGAAATTGTAAACATAGATAAAAAGATAACAGATATGATGGTTATGAAAGGCACAATGCAAGAAATCAAAAATACACTGAAAGCACATAACAGCAGATTTGAACACGCAGAGGAAAGAATCAGCAATGTGGAAGACAGTACAGTGAAATCAAAGATAGTAGAAGAGATAGATAAAAAGATTTTTTAAAATCCAGCAGGGACTAAAGGATTTGAATGACAGCATAAAACACGCAAACATACTTATTATAGGCATCCCAAAGGGAGAAGAGAAGGGAAAGGGGACAGAAGGTGTGTTGGAGGAAATAATGGCTGAAAACTTCCCATCCCTATTGAAGGACATGGACATACATGTTCAAGAAGCACAGCACACCCCAAACAGTATAAATCCTATCAGGCCTACTCCAAGACATATACTTGTCAAATTGTCCAATGCTCAAGACAAAGAGAGAATACTGAAAGCACCAAGAGAAAAGAGAACCATCTCATACAAGGGAAGCTCAATAAGATTAGATGCTGATTTCTCATCTGAAACCATGGAGGCAAGAAGAAAGTGGTATGACATAGTCAAGGTGCTTAAAGAAAAGAACTCCCAGCTAAGAATTCTCTATCCAGCAAAACTGGCATTCAAAAACAAGGGAGAGTTCAAAATATTCACAGATACACAGGCATTAAGAGAATATGTCAGCAGGAAACCTGCACTTCAAGAAATATTAGAGGGATTTCTGCAGATCAAAAGGAAAAAACAGGAGAGAAAGAGTTGGAGGAGAGTATAAGAACAACTAAAAATATAAGAAGAGAAATAAAAACAACATATGGCATACATAAACTTAAAGAAAACATGGCTAATGTAAGTAAATCCTTGACAGTAATAACATTAAATGTCAATGGATTAAACTCGCCACTCATGAGACACAGATTGGCAATATGGATAAGGAAATATGATCCATCTATATGATATCTGCAAGAAACCCATCTTAGACCCAGGGATGCAAGGAGGCTGAAAGTGAATGACTGGAAAACAATTCTATAAGCAAATAGTAACCAAAAAAGAGCAGGAGTAGCTATACTAATATTGGACAAAATAGACTTTAAATGCAAGCTATTGTAAGAGACAACAACGGACACTATATATTAATAAAAGGGGTAATCTATCAAAAAGAAAGAACAATCATAAACATTCATGCACCTAACTGGGGCGCTTCAAAATACATGAGGCAAACACTGGAAAAACTAGTAGAGAAATAGATGCATCTACAATTATAGTGGGGAACTTTAATACACCATTATCACCATTAGACAGTACATCTTGACAGAGAATCAATAAAGAAGCAAAGATTTTAAATAATACATTAGAGGATCTGGACCTAATAAAAAAATACAGAACATTACACCCAAATACCACAGGATATACATTCTTTTCGAGTGCACATGGATCATTCTACAGGATAGACCACATGCTACACCACAGAACAACTCTCAATGAGTTCAGAAAGGTTAAAATTATACAAAGCAATTTCTCTGACCACAATGGAATAAAATTGGAAATCAGTAAGGGACAGAGAACCAGATTAGGCACAAAGATATGGAAATTGAAAAACATGCTCTTTGACAAACAGTGGGTCAAGGAGGAAATCACAAAATAAATCAGTAACTACTTTGAAACTTTAATGAAAATGACAAGACAACATATCAAAACCTATGGGATGCAGCAAAAGCTGTACTGAGAGGAAAATTCATCACTATAAGTGCCTATATTAAAAAGGAAGAAAGAGCTAAAATCAAAGATATAACTGCAATTAGGGATTAGAAAAAGAACAACAAACTAACCCCAAAAGAAGAAGAAAGAAGGAAATAACAAAGATTAGAGCAGAACTAAATGAAAGTGAAAATGAGAAAGCACTAGAAAAAATAAACAAAACCAAAAGCTGGTTCTTTGAGAAGATCGATAAAATTGACAAACCCTTAGCTAAACTAACAAAGAAAAAAAGAGAGAAGGTGCAAATTTGTAAAATAGGAAATGAGGAAGGAGATATCACCACTGATCCCACAGAAATAAAGAGTATCATAAGAGGATACTTTGAAAAAATTATAAGCCAACAAGGTGGACAATTTAAAGAAAATGGACAAATTCCTAGAAACACAGAAGCAGCCTACACTGATGAAAGAAGAAATTGATAAAATCAACAGACCAATCACAAGTAACGAGATAGAACAGAATTAGTCATCAAAAACCTTCCAACTCAGAAGAGTCCGGGACCAGATAGCTTCACAGGTGAATTGTACCAAACATTCCAGAAAGAACTAAGACTAATCCTGCTTAAACTCTTCCAAAAATAGAAGTGTAGGGAACATTGCTTAACTCATTCTATGATGCCAACATCACCCTAATACCAAAGCCAAACACACCACAAGAAAGGAAAACTACAGACCAATCTCTCTAATGAACCTAGATGCTAAAATCCTCAACAAAATATTTGCTAATCGCATTCAACAGCACATTAAACAAATTATGCACCATGACCAAGTGGGTTTCATCCCTGGTATGCAAGGATGGTTCAACATAACAAAATCAATCAACGTAATACACTACACAAACAGATTGAAAGAAAAAAATCAAATGATCATCTCTATAGATGCAGAAAAAGCATTTGACAAAATACTACACCCTTTCCTGATAAAAAAACACTACAAAAGATAGGAATAGAAGGAAAAGTTCTCAACATGATAAAGGATATATATGAAAAACCCACAGCTAACATCATATTCAATGGAGAAATCCTAAAAGCTTTCCCTTTAAGATTGGGAGCAAGACAAGGATGCCCACTTTTACCGCTCCAATTTAACATTGTGTTAGAAGTACTTGCTCAAGCACTTAGAGAAGAAAAAGATATAAAAGACATCCAAATTGGAAAGGAAGAAGTAAAAATTTCACTATTTGCAGACAACACGATCCTATACATAGAAAGCTCTGAGAAGTCTACAAAAAAGTTTCTAAAGCTTATAAATCAGTTCAGTAAAGTTGCAGATTATAAGATCAATGTGCAAAAATCAGTAGCATTTCTGTACACAAATAATGAACAATCTGAGGAGGAAATCAAGAAAAAAATCCCATTTACAGTAGCAACTAAAAGAATCAAATACCTAGGAATATATTTAACTGAAGATGTAAATTACTTATACACAGAAAACTACACAATACTGTTAAAGGAAATCAAAGAAGACTTAAATAAATGGAAGAATATTCCCTGTTCATGGACAAGAAGGCTAAACATCATTAAGATGGCCATCCTACCCAAACTGATCTACAGATTTAATGAGATCCCAATAAAAATCACCACAGCATTTTTTATTGAGTTGGAAAAACTAACTATGAAATTTATCTGGAAGGGCAAGAGGCCCTGGATAGTTAAAGACATATTGGAAAATAAAAATAAAATCAGAGAAATCACACTACCTGACTTTAAAACATACTTAAACCTACAGTGGTCAAAACTACATGGTATTGGCACAAGGATAGATATACTGACCAATGGAACCTAACTGAGAGTTCTGATATAGATCCTCACATATATAGTCAACTGATATTTGACAAGGCCACCAAGCCCATTCAACTGGGTGAGAATGGCCTCTTCAACAAACAGTGCTTGGAGAAGTGGATATCCATATCCAAAAGAATGAGAGAGGAACACCATCTCATACCTTATACAAAAATTAACTCAAGATGGATCAAAGATCTAAATATAAGAGCCAAGACCATAAAGACCTTGGAAGATAATGTAGGGAAGCATCTACAGGATCTTGTAATAGGAAATGGTTTCATTAACTTCACATCCAAAGCACAAGCAGTGAAAGAAAAAATAGATAAATGGGACCTCTTCAAAATTAAAAACTTTTGCACCTCAAAGGAGTTTGTCAAGAAAGTGAAAAGGCAGCCTACTCAATGGGTGAAAATATTTGGTAATGATATATCTTATAGGGGCTTAATATCCAGCATATATAAAGAAATCTTGCACTTCAAAAATAAAAGGCCAAACAATCCATTTAAAAATTTGACAAGTGATTTCAATAAACACTTCTCCAAAGAAGAAATACAAATGGCTAAAAAGCACATGAGAAGGTGCTCAACATCACTAGCTATTAGGGAAATGCAAATCAAAACCACAATGAGATATCATCTTACACCCATTAGAATGGTAGCTATTGAAAAAAAACACAGAGGATTATAAGTTTTGGAGAGGATGTAGAGGAATGGCAACACTTATCCACTGCTGGTGAGAATGTAGAATGGTGCAGCCATTGTGGAAGATAGTTTGGTGGGTCGTCAGGAAGCTAACTATAGAACTGCCATATGGTCCAGCAATCCCACTGCTGGGTATTTACCCAGAAGAACTGAAAGCAAGGACATGAACAGATACATACACACCAATGTTCAGAGTGTCATTATTCACTATTGCCAAAAGTTGGAATCAACTTGAATGCCCATCAACACATGAATGGATAAAGAAAATGTGGTATATACATACAATGGAATATTAACTCAGCTGTAAGAAGGAATACAGTGCTAACACATGGAATAACATGGATGAATCTTGAAGACATTATGTTGAGTGAAGCAAGCCAGGCATTGAAGGACAAATGTTACATGACCTCACTGATATGAATTAAACAAATCGAGCAGACTCAGAGATCCAGAGTCTGGAAGATAGGTTTACAGGAAATAGAAAGGAAGAAGGTTGTGAGTCAACGCCTATACAGACAAAATCTATGATAAGGTGGAAGTGTGTAGTTGGGCAGTGAAGAGATATGACAGGAGTGTGGTGATGCTATTGGGTTGGGCAGTGCAGATTTGACAGGGGGGTAGAGTGGGGAGGGTGGGTTGGATGGTCCATAGAACTGGGGGGAGTATTGGTGGAGGGACCAGGTGAACACTGGGGATTGGTGGGTATGTGATTGAAAGTACAAAGTTGGGAACGCTGTCATGGCAATATGACAAGGAAGGGTTACTGGTTTAGAGTGTTGGATGGGGGGGCATTTGGGACAGGGCACACCTGGGGCAGGCTTCTAGGGAGTGTGCGAATGTTCATCTTGACATAGTGTGTTATATCAATGGGTGGAGACCCAAATAATGAGTGAGAAGATGCTGGACTTCCATCATGGGGTAGCCCACTATGTTCTCAAATAGAGTGGAGGGAGTCTCCCGACAGCATGGGTAGTGCCCAATAGGGGAGGACAGACCAGTGTGTCAAGCCCTCAGTGTTGTTGCAAGTAACTATGAATCTGGTCCTGCAAAGAGTGAAACCTGGTAGTTGCCATGGGTCCCAAGGGGAGGGCGACAGGGGAATATAATAGGTGGAACAGGTGGCATTTTGAGGGTGATGGAAATGTTCTTGCAATGATGGATTGCAATGATGGATACAGGCCACATTAAGTTTCATCAAAGTTTATAAAAGTATATGGTCCAAAATGTAAACCATAATGTAAAATACTGACCATGATTGGTAGATATGCTTCAATATTTGTACATTAGTTGTAAGAAATGTACCATATGTGGTACATATGTTATTAATAGGGGAAGGGGGAAAGGGGGGAGGATATTGGATATATGGGAGTCCCCTATATTCTATATGTGACTTTGCTGTGACCTAAAACTTCTTTGAAGACAAAATGAAAAAAGTAAGACATTGGGGAAATAAATGGAAGAAAATGTCACTCTATATACAGGACAACAGATCTTACAGTGATGAAAGGCAAAATGTCAAAAAAAATTTTTTTTATTTTTCATTATTTTTTATTATCCTAAAATTTTTAATTAAAAAAAATACTTAAAATTTTATTTCCTATTTTTAAAAACTATCATCATTATTTCATTTTCTGATAAAATGTATTTTGTTATTTTATTGGCTTCATTTTTGAAGAAGTTTTGGGTCACAGAAGGGTTACAACTGTGGTAGGGGAGGACCATTTGTGTGGGGTATCAGTGAAGGGGGATATATGGGAGGAGGTTCACCTGGGCATACATGTAAGGCATATAAATATATTCAAATGTTCATGGGACATTGTCATGGTGGGTGGAGATTCACACAATAACTGAAAGAATATTGAATTCCCATCCTCGGGAGCTCTGCCACATTCTCCAATGAAATAGCAAGAATCCCCCAAGTACAGAGACAATGGCTAGTGATGGAGGATGGTCCATTTATGGTCCCTTGATATTGATGGCTGTGCTTAAGAACTTTTACTCTTGAAATTGAAACTTAGCATAGTATTATAGGGTGCCTAAGCATTACCTCCTGAGAGCCTCCTTGTTGCTCAAATATGGCCTCTCTCTAAGCTGAACCCAGCATATAAATGCAATAACTTCTCCCCAGCATAGGACATGACTCCCAGGGATAAGCCTCCCTGGCACTGAGGGATTACTACCATGCACCAACTAGCAATGCAACTGGTAAAAAACCTTGACCAAAAGGGGGAAAAGGTAAAGACAAATGAGTTTATATGGCAAAGAGACTTCAAAGTGAGTTGGGAGGTCATTCCAGAGGTTACGCTTATGCATATCTTAGCAGAATCTCATTGACTGCCAAATTAGACACTACCCCCAAATAGGAGGGCTCCTGAGGGCTTTGGAAACACGCAGGCACTATGGTCAGGGTAGATAGCTCATGAATCTGGTGCCTTGTGAGTGGGCTCTACTTTGGGGGTTGTGCTCCCCAATGTGACAGAATTGGACTCAGTTGAGGTTTCCCTACACTTGGCCCTTCAGTCCCTTCTATTTGAACCTATAGTCAGTGCTAGAGTTGGTAGGTGTACATCCAAGAGACATGATCTTTGGGCTGTCCATGTGCCAGCTGGGCCCTGAGCCTCAATGGAGTTGCAACACCTACTCTTCAGTTCACTGGACTCACACAGGACAACTAACAAGGAGGTGAGGATGGACAACCAACATACCAAGGAACTGAGAGAGCCTGCAACTGCAAGCAAGACAGTTCCATCCATCAGCCATATGGGAATGAAGCCCCCTCTCAGTTAGAGGTGGAGTGAGCATCACCATCCCAGAATCCTCAGGATTGGGGAATGGATGATAGACTACAGTGGACTTACTGGTTTTCTACTTTAGACTTATTGTGATTCTAGCAATGGAAGAACTTATATCATTGATGTGGAGGCAGTGGCCACTGGAGGTTCTGAGGTCAGGGAGAGGGAAAACAGGTGAAATATGGGATCATTTTTGGGACTTGGGAATTGTCCTGAATGACACTGCAACAACAGATACAGGCCATAACCTACAGAATTGTGTGGGAGAGAGTATAAACTACAATGTAAAGTATAATCCATGCTTAGGGGTAATGCTTCAAAATGTTTTCATCAATTGCAATGAATGTACCACACTCATGAAGTATGTTGTTAATTGGGGCAAATGTGGGTGGTGTGGGTAGCAGGGCATATGGGAATCCCCTATATTTTTTATTTACCATTTATATAATCTAAATATATTATAGATGGGGCCTTTAGATTTTTTAAAAATGAAAAATTTTTAAAAAGGAGTTCTGCAGGCTGAAAAGAAAAGCAGGAGAGAGTGACTTGGAATAGTGTGAAGAAATAAAGATTCAGAGAATAGGTACACTATTAAAGCTAAGTTTCTATCTTTTCAAGTTAGTAGGTTATAGACCTAGGTTTTGCAATATAAATCCTAGTATAATCACAAAGAAAGTATTTTAAAAATATACAGAAACAGAAATGAGAAAAGGATAAGTCAGATACATAAAAATATTACTTGTACAGAAAAGAAGTTTGCAATAAAGGAAAAGAGAGACAAAAAAAGATATGACATATAAAAACCAATAGACAGAAAGGCAAGATGGCGTCGGTTTAGGAGGGCTCTCGCTGACTAGCTCTCTGAGGATGGCCAATTGTGGACAAGGTCCTGCCCAGGGGTTTGTGATGTGGGCGCGTGGAGCGAGAACCTTGGGACATCTATCTGCAGGCAGATTGACGGAGTGGACTGATTGGTAGAGATTCATGAGTTTTAAGCCTGCCTGTGGTGGTTAACACAGATGGCTGAGCCCCACCCTCAGGGAAAAAGGCTGGTTTGAGTAGCAACTCCTGCCCGGCAACCCGGTGAGAGGGCCCGGTGAGAGGGAGCGTTCTCCGAGAGAGGAAGGGTTCTGACAGAAGGTGGAGAGGGGTTTATCTTCTGTGGATTTGGCTGCCTGGATTCCCTCATAGCTTTGGGGAGCAGATAAGCCAGCTTGAAGCAGCACCAGGCTGAGGGGAGAGGCGAATCTACTGAGGAAGCCTGATTTACGCAGCAGCCCGGTGACACTGAGACTTGGCTCCAGAGGGGGTGGAGTCAGCCAATTTTATCGCTCTGCACTGACAAGCATCAGAGCTTCAGCTCCCCGGGGGAGGCCAGGAAGTGGGAAGTGCTTGATTAATTTCCATGAGCCTAGTTAGAGTCCCCTCGGTGAAGGGGGTGGTCTAGAAGAGGACTTATTTTGGGTCCCTTATTTCACCAAAAAATAAAAATAAAAAGAAGTCACTTTAAAAAATGAATTCTTCTTTTTAATTTAGTTTAATAGCTAAAATCTGCCTCAAAACCTGCAGATAGAACCCTGCAGAGAAATTGATTGATAAACACAAGCAGACTGAGAGGTTCCACAAGGACCCTAGAAGGAACACTGTTCCTCCTTAGCTTTGACTGCTTGCTTGCGTGGTTGTTTGGTTTTTCTCTGTTTATTTGTTGTCTCTTGCTTTTCTTTCCTCTTTCCTTCCCACTTCTTCTTTTCTTTTTAATTTTTTTATTGTTGTTGTTCTTTTTAATTAGGTGCTGCTAGCTTGTCTCTTCTTTGATGTGCTTCTTCTTCAGTGATTTCCCATTCTCTGTCTATATTGATTTTGCCTCCCAAATTATCTATTCCTTCATCTTTCTGCCTTCTGCTTTCTGTTGTAGTTCTTACACACCACGTTCTTTCATTATCCCAAAACTTAAGGGTATCAATTTCTACTCTATCTATTCTGTTTTCTTCTTTTTTTATTAATAGTAACTTTTTACTTTCAGCCCTTTCTTCACTCTTTCTCTTCCTCCTGATCATTCTAGCCTTCTAAATCATTATATATATATATATTCCTCTATTTGGTTTCCTAGTCCATTGTAGGTACTCCACTTTTTTTCCTATTACTGTACACTGCCTACATGAGTTAAATATTCATTTCACTAAGTCTTATTTGGCCCCTCTTCTAACTTTTATCAATATTATTATTATCCTTCTTCCTTTCCCACATCTTTCAATTCCTCTGGCCCTATCTTTTGCCTTCAAGGTAACAGAAAGAAGCAAGGAAATAAAATAAGAAGAAAAAGTGTCAAAGAGAAAACTTAACACACACACAGAACCACCAGCTAAATAAAACTCTAGAGCAGAGAGAGAAGCTAATCAACTGAATAAACCTATCAAGATAAAATGATGACTAGAGGGCAACAAAAAAATTACAAGCCACATTGAGAAACAGGAAGACATGGACCAGTCCAATGAACAAATGAAAAACCAGGAAGAGATACAGAACATCGAACAACTAATCAAAGCTTTCCAAACAAATATTATGGACCAACTTAATGAAGTGAAGGAAGAGATTAAGGATATTAAGAAGACATTGGGAGAACATACTGAAGAAATTGTAAACATACACAAAAAGATAACAGATATGATGGTGATCAATGGCACAATCCCAGAAATCAAAAAGACGCTGGATTCACATAACAGCAGATTTGAACAGGCAGAAGAAAGAATTAGTGATGTGGAAGACAATACATCTGAAATCAAACAGTAGAACAGATAGACAAAAAGATAGAAAAAATCCAGCAGGGACTCAGGGATTTAACCGACAACACAAAACGCACAAATATACACATTATGGGCATCCCAGAAGGAGAAGAGAAGGGAAAGGGAACAGAAGGAGTGTTGAAGGAAATAATGGCTGAAAACTTCCCAACCCTATTGAGAGAGATGGATGTGCAGATCCAGAAAGCAAAGCAGACCCCAAACAGTATAAATCCCAACAGGCCAACTCCAAGACATATACTTGTCAAAATGTCCAATGCTCAAGACAAAGAGAAAATACTCAAGGCAGCAAGAGAAAAGAGAACCATCACATACAATGGAAGCACAATAAGATTAAGTGCTGATTTCTCATCTGAAACCATGGAGGCAAGAAGACAGTGGTATGACATAGTCAAAGCACTAAAAGAAAAAAACTTCCAGCCACAAATTCTCTATCCAGCAAAACTGGCATTCAAAAATGATGGAGAGTTCAAAATAGTCACAGATAAACAGAAATTAAGAGAGTATGTCAATAAGAAACCTGCACTTCAAGAAATACTAAAGGAAGTTTTACAAGTTGTAAGGAAAAAACAAGGGAGAGAGAGTTGGAGGAGAGTTTAAAAACAACTAAAAAGACAAAAACAACATATGACATGCATTAACCCAAAGAAAATATGGCTGAAGTAAGAAATTCGTTGTGAATAATAACACTGAATGTTAATGGATTAAATTCACCACTCAAGAGACACAGATTGGCAGAATGGATAAGGAAATATGATCCATCTATATGCTGTCTACAAGAAACCCACCTTCGACCCAGGGATTCAAGGAGGCCAAAAGTGAATGGCTGGAAAACAATTTTACAAGCTAACAATAGCCAAAAAAGGGCAGGAGTAGCTATTCTAATATCAGACAAAATAGACTTTAAATGCAAAACTATTGTAAGAGACAAAGATGGACACTATATATTAGTAAAAGGTGTAATCTCTCAAGAAGAGAGAACAATCATAAACATTTATGCACCTAATCGGGGTGCCTCAAAATACATGAGGCAAACTCTGGAAAAACTAAGTGGAGAAATAAATGCCTCTACAATTATAGCGGGGGACTTTAATACACCATTATCATCATTAGACAGAACATCTAGACAGAGAATCAATAAAGAAACAAAGGCTCTGAACAGTACATTAGAGGACCTGGACTTAATAGACATATACAAAACATTACACCCAAAAACAGCAGGATTTACATTCTCGAGTGCACACAGCTCATACTCCAAGATAGACAACATGCTAGGCCACAGAACAACTCTCAATGAATTCAGAAAGATTGAGATTATACAAAGTAATTTCTCCAACCACAACGGAATGAAATTGGAAATCACTAAGGGCCAGAGAAACAGATTAGGTGCAAAGATATGGAAGTTAAACAACACACTCTTAGACAAACAGTGGGTCAAGGAGGAAATCTCAAAAGAAATCAGTAACTACCTTGAAACTAACGAAAATGACAACACAACATATCAAAACCTATGGGATGCAGTGAAAGCTGTCCTGAGAGGGAAGTTCAGTCCATAGCCATAAATTCATATATTAAAAAAGAAGAAAGAGCTAAAATTGAAGATCTAACTGCACACTTGGAGGAATTGGAAAAACAACAACAAACTAAACCAAAAGGAAGTAGAAAGAAGGAAATAACAAAGATTCGAGCAGAACTAAATGAAATTGAGAATAAAAAAGCACTAGAAAAAATATACAAAAACAAAAGCTGGTTCTTCGAGAAGATCAATAAAATTGACAAACCCTTAGCCAGACTAACAAAGAAAAAGAGAGAACAGATGCAAATACACAAAATAAGGAATGAGCAAGGTAATATCACTACTGACCCCACAGAAATAAAGAGTACCATAAGAGGATACTTTGAAAAATTATATGCCAACAAGAATGATAATTTAGAGGAAATGGAAAAGTTTCTAGAAACTCACAAACAGCCTACATTGACGAAAGAAGAAATTGATGAGCTCAAAAGTCCAAATAAAAGAGATAGACTCAGTCATCAAAACCTCCCAACTAAGAAGACCCCAGGACCAGATGACTTCACAGCTGAATTCTACCAAACATTCTGGAAAGAGCTAACACCAATTCTGCTTAAGCTCTTCCAAAAATTAGAAGTAGAAGGAATATTGCCTAACTCATTCTATGATGCCAACATTGCCCTAATACCAAAACCAAAGAAAGATAACACAAGGCAGGAAAATTACAGACCAATTTCTCTAATGAACCTAGATGCTAAAATCCTCAACAAAATACTTGCTAATCACATTCAACAACATATCAAAAGCATTATACACCATGACCAAGTGGGTTTCATCCCAGGTATGCAAGGATGGTTCAATATAGGAAAATCAATCAATGTAATACACCACATAAACAGATTGAATGAAAAAAATCACATGATCATCTCTATAGATGCAGAAAAAGCATTTGACAAAATACAGTGCTCTTTCCTGATAAAAATGCTCTAAAAAATAGGAATAGAAGGAAACTTTCTGAATATGATAAAGGGTATATATGAAAAACCCAAAGCTAACATAATCTTCAATGGTGAAATCCTAAAAGCCTTCCCTCTGAGATCGGAAACAAGACAAGGATGCCCACTATCACCACTCCTATTTAACATTGTCTTAGAAGTACTTGCTCGAGCACTGAGGCAAGAAAAGGATATAAAAGGCATCCAGATTGGAAAAGAAGAAGTAAAAATTTCATTATTTGCAGATGACATGATCCTATATGTAGAAAGCCCTAAGAAATCTACAACAAAGCTTCTAGAACTTATAAAGGAGTTCAGTAATGTCGCAGGCTATAAGATCAATGCTCAAAAATCAGTAGCATTTCTGTACACCAATAATGAGCAATCTGAGGAGGTAATAAAAAAAAATACCATTTAAAATAGTAACTAAAAGAATCAAATACCTAGGAATAAATTTAACTGAAGATGTAAAGGACTTATATACAGAAAACTACACAACACTCTTAAAGGAAATCAAAGAAGACTTAAATAAATGGAAGAATATTCCCTGTTCATGGATAGGAAGACTAAACATCATCAAGATGTCTATCCTACCTAAACTAATCCACAGATTTAATGCAATCCCAATAAAAATTAACACTGTATTTTTTAAGGAACTGGAAAAACTAAGTACAAAATTTATTTGGAAATTAAGAGGCCCCGAATTGCCAAAGACATATTGAAAAAGAAAAATGAGGTTGGAGATATCACATTACATGACTTTAAAACATACTACAAAGCTACAGTGATCAAAACTGCATGGTATTGGCACAAGGATAGACATACTGAGCAATGGAATCAAATTGAGAGTTCTGATATATATCCTCACATATACAGTCATCTGATATTCGACAAGGCACCAAGCCCACTCAGTTGGGAGAGAATGGCCTCTTTAACAAGTGGTGCTTGGAGAACTGGATAGCCATATCCAAAAGAATGAGGGAAGAATACCATCTCACACCTTATACAAAAATCAACTCAAGATGGATCAAAGATATAAATATAAGAGCCAAAACCATAAAAACCTTGGAAGATAATGTAGGGAAGCATCTACAGGACCTTGTAATAGGAGATGGTTTCATGAACTTCACACCCAAAGCATGAGCAGCAAGAGGAAAAATAGATAAATGGGATCTCCTCAAAATTAAAAACTTCTACACCTCAAAGAACGTTATTAAGAAAATAAAAAGGCAGCCTACCCAATGGGAGAAAATATTTGGCAACCATATATCTGATAGGCGCCTAATACCCTGCATATATAAGGAAATCCTACACCTCGAAAATAAAAAGACAAAGAACCCATTTAAAAAATGGGCAAGTGACCTGAAAAGACACTTCTCCAAGGAAGAAATACAAATGGCTAAAAAGTACATGAAAAAATGCTCAACATCACTAGCTATTAGGGAAATGCAAATCAAAACTACAATGAGATACCATCTTACACCCATCAGAATGGCAGCTATTGAAAAAACAGCAGACTATAAGTGTTGGAGAGGATGTGGAGGAATAGGAACCCTTGCCCACTGCTATTGGGATTGTGGAATGGTAGAGCCACTGTGGAGGACTATTTGGCAGTTCCTCAGAAAACTAACAATAGATCTTCCATATGATCCAGTGATTCCACTGCTGGGTATATACCCAGAAGAAATGAAAGCAAAGACACGAACAGATATATGCACACCAATGTTCATAGAGGCATTGTTCACAATTGCCAAAAGCTGGAATCAGCCCTGGTGCCCATCAACAGATGAATGGATAAACGAAATGTGGTACATACATACAATGGAATATTACTCAGCTGTAACAAGGAATAAAGTGCTAACACATGGAATAACATGGATGAATCTTGAAGACCTTATGTTGTGTGAAGCAATTCAGGCATTGAAGGATGAACAGTATATAACCTCACTGATTTGAGTTGAGGAAAGTGAGCAGTCTCTGAGAACCATTGTCTGAAAGATAGGTTAACAAGGGAGAGAAAGAGAAGAGTAGGTTGTGAGCCATCACCCATATGGACATATTCTATGGTAAAGTGATAGAGTATAGTTGCATATTGAAGGATAGGACAGGTGGGTAGTGATACTAGTGGGTTTGATGGTGCAGCGTTAACAGGTGGGTAGATTAGGAAGGGCAGGTTAGAATACCCAGGGCATGTAACTATGAATCTTGTCATCCAATGAGTCAAGACAAAGGAGTGTCATGTGCCCCAGGGGGATGGGGACGAAGGAACAGAAAAGATAACAGGGGATATTTAGTGGTCATGAGAAATGTTTTTCATTACCTTACAGTAATGGACACAGGACATGGTAAATATCATAAAAAATTATTAAACTGTACCTTCTAAACTGTAAACTATACTGTAAACCATTGACAAATGTTTAGTAGCTTTGTTTCACTATCTGTATAACAGTTATAGCAATGCTACCATCCACACACACACACACACAAAGGTTTTAATATGGGGTGAGGAAAGGGGAAGGAGGTTGCGTATATGAGAGTCTCTATTATTCTCTGTGTGACTTTGCTGTGACCTAAAAATTCTTTGAAAATTTGGGAGACACTGGGGAATGAGAGGGGGAAGGTGCCACGGTACAGACTGGACACCCGATATGCAGTGATAAAAGGCAAAAAAAAAAATTTTTTTTTAAACATTTTTTGTTTTTTTCCCATTTTTGGAATGTCCCAATCCGTTAATTATATTTTATTTTTAGTTTTTTTTTCTGAGTTTCCATGTATTTTATCTCTTTCATTTAAGCTTATCATTATTATTTCATTTTCCTATTAATTGTATTTGGGTATTATATGGGTTTCATCTTCAAGCAAGGTTTAGATCACAGAAAGGTTACAATGTGGGCTGCAGAGGATCATTGGTGGGGGGGTGTCTGGGATGAGGGATTCATGGGAGGAAGTTCATCTGAATATACATGAAAGATACATAAAATTGTTCAAATGATCAAGGGGTGGGGCATGGTCACAGTGGGTAGACAATCACTCAATAAATGAGGGAATACTGAAATCCCAGCATGGAGAGCTCTGCCACATTCTCCAAGGGAGCAGCAACAGTCCCCCAAGTGCAGGGGCAGTGTCTGGCAAAGGAGGATGGTCCACTGATGGGTTCTTGTTATTGATGACTAGCCTTATGAGTCTTTGCTCTTGTAGTTGAAACTTAGTCTACTGTTATGGGGTGCCTAAGGGTTGCCACCTGATAGCCTCCTTGTTGCTCAAATGTGGCCTCTCTCTAAGCCAAACTCAGTATATGAATGCATTACCTCCCGCCCCCCTGCATGGGACATGACTCCCGGGGATGAGCCTCCCTGGCAACGAGGGATTAATATCAAGTGCCAACTGGCAATACGACTGGAAAAAGACCTTGAATAAAAGGGGGAAAAGGTAAAGACAAATGAGTTCATGTGGCTGAGAGACTTCAAAGAGAGTCAGGAGGTCATCCCAGAGGTAATGCTTACGCACACCTCAGTAGGATCTCATAGATCACCAAAGTGGATATCACCCCACACAAAGGGGCTCCTGAGGGGTCTGGAGACACCCAGGTCCTATATAAGGGGTGATATCTCCAGAGATTGATGCCTAATCAGTGGGCTATACTTTGGAATCTGTGCTCCTGAGAGTGACACAGTTGGACTCAAATAAGTCCTCCCTGCACATGGTCCATCAGTCCCTTCTATTCAAACCTATATGTGATGCTGGAGTTCGTAGGTGTACTTCCAGAGACTGGAGCCTCTGGCCTGCCCATGTGCCAGCTGTGCCTGGAATCTTGGTGGAGCTGCAACTCCTACTCTACAGCTCAATGGACTCACCCAAGTCACCTGGTGAGGAGACGATGATGGACAACGGCCATCCCAGGGAATGGAGAGAGCCTGCAGCTGCAGGCAGGATAATCCCATCCACTGTATCCATGGGAGGTGGAGTGGACATCACCATCCCAAACTCCTCAGGACTGGGGGAAGAGCTATGGACTAGAGTGGACTTAATGGTATTCTGTTGTAGACATATTGTGATTCAAGCAATGGAAGAAATTATAACAGTGAGGTGGAGCTAGTGGCCACTAGACACTTTCGGAGCAGGGAAGGGAAAAGCAGTTGTAATACAGGGGCTTTTTCAGGACTTGGGAATTATCCTGAGTTACATTACAATGACAGATATAGGCCATTTTACACCAGCATATACCATACAGAACTGTGTGGGAGAGAGTGAGGTCTACAATGTGAACTATGGTCCATGATTAGTGCCAAAGCCCCAGGATGTGTATATACATTGCAGGCGATGTGCCACACTAATGAAAGATGTTTATGTGGGATGTTATGGGAGGTGTGGGAGGAGGGGAACATGGGAATTCCTGTAATTTTTGTGTAACATTTATGTAATCTAAGC
>JAQZBX010053807.1:7629-18896 GCA_029593785.1 Cabassous unicinctus | reverse complement strand
TAATATTGGACAAAATAGATTTTAAATGCAAAACTGTTTTAAGGGATGAAGAAGGTCATATATTAATAAAAGGAGCAATTCAGCAAGAAGAAATAACTATACTAAATATTTATGCATCTAACCTGAATGCCCTAAGATACATGAGGCACACACTGGCAAAGCTGAAGGGAGAAATAGATGCCTCTACAATAATAGTTGGAGACAATACACCACTCTCAGTATTGGATAGAACATCTGGACATAGGATAAATAAAGAAACAGAGAGCTTGAATAATATGATAAATGAAGTAGACCTATTGCACCCCTAAAATAAAGTTGTAGGTTAGATTTAGGGATCTTTAAGATTGTCTATATTAATTCAGGTAACATACCTGGAAACAGATAGCAAGATGATAACCTCCTAAGGAGTTTTCTGGCTCTGTGATTCTGTACACTTTTTTTCAAAACGTTAGAGACAACCTGAAAACTGTATTTAATAACATAACCTAACCAAGTGTTTTTTGCTCTGTTAAGAAAATATAAGACATAAGCTAAATATTTTTAATTTGTGTAAATGTTAACTCATTGGAAATATACCTTCCATACTAAATTCTAATCATACAATGATCTATTATATATTTTTAGAGTTTGATGACACTTTCCAGACATAAAAAGTTAAAGGAACTTTCTCTATCTGAGTGTTATAAAATCACCAATGAGGGAATTCAGGTAAGATAATTAAGGTTTTCTATTAGAAAATTAAGATAGAAAATTAAGCAAAGATAGAAAACTAACTGAATAAACTTTGTAGGCCACAGAAGAAAAAAATAAGTGGACTGGAAATGTAAAAACACATATATGACCTTGGTTGAGCCAAAATCAACTCCTGGCCCTTAGTTGTATCTCCACAGTCTAGAGTGACTAAGAGGATTTGTTTTCCCATTTCTCCTCATCTCCTCTCTACCTACCAGATGTCAGACTATGTAGAAAAAAGAGGGATAGGAAGACATTTTACTTGGTGAGATGAACTGCAATATGGTAGAAGTCTTCTCATATAAACAAAGTGCTAAAGTAGACAGAAATGTAATATAAAGTAACCATGAAAATGGTGGGAGTTTGAAAAATTATACCAGGTACTTACCAATTAGGAACTTTCAGCTACACAAACATAGTTGGTAGCATATTTTACAGAATGGAAAGCATGAGGTAAGTAATTGGATAGGAAAATGATTACGTGATCAATTGGTATTTCAAGAACTCATGGAAAAGGTAAATTACCTAGAATGGTCTTGAGTGATGTACTGGCAGTGATAAAGGAGCTATTGTGGGCAAGCCACTTGCAATGTTTATTACAACATTATGCATCTCCAAAGTGTTGTTAAGAGAAGGCAAACAATCCACAGAGCATAGCCAACTTGAAGTCAGTCATTGTATTAGTCAGGGTTCTCCAGAGAAACAAAATATATGTAAAATGTATTATAGAAATTGGTTCATGCAACCATGAGGGCTAGCAAGTCCAAATTCCACAGGGAAGACCACAAGCTGGAAACTCCAATAAAGGTGAAGATGAATTCTCCAGGGGAAGCTGGCTAGCTGAAGTAGAAAATGGTTTCTGACTTCTGAAATCCTCAGTTTTGGCTTTTTTTTTTTTTTTTTTTTTTAATATATATATATATAAGATGCTTAGATTACATGAAAGTTACACAAAAATTACAGGGATTCCCATGTTCCCCACCTCTCACACCTCACATAACATCCCACATAAACATCTTTCATTAATGTGGCTCATCACCTGCAATGGATTTGGCTTTTAAGAGCTCCAACTGATTGATTGAGGAGACTCTCCTCGTTGCTGAAGGCAATCTCCTTTGATGATTTTAGATGCAATTAGCCATAAATGCAATCAACTGATTATAGATGCAAATCCATCTATTAAATACCCTTACTGTAACAATTAGGCCAGTGCTTTCTGGAACAAACATAACCTAGCCAAGTTGACACATGAAATTAACCATCATAGTAGTTGTCCATGAATTTTAGGTAGACTTTGCAAGAAGTTCTATCATGACTAATATGAGAGTATTCAATACGCTGCACATCAAAGGAAGGAAGATGCCAGGTGGAGAGTCAGTTGGGGCAAAGGAATCCTGTAGGATACCCTACAGGATTGATGTGCTCAGGGATTCCCAGGAGATTGTGGATAGCTTTAATTAATTCTTGGTTACTGCCTGTAGAAACTCATGGGCTGTAGAGGGTGCCAGGTTATATGGTGCTCTAGACTTAGAATCATAAAATTCTAAGTTCTGGAACTGAAGGAACCTTAGAATCATCTAAATCAATGCCCCAATTTTACAGGTGAGAAAACTGAGGCCCAGAGTTCTATACCTTCTCAGCAAACTAATGTAACTACAGTTTTATGGAAATGAAGGGTAGAATTAGCATTCCAAATGGTTTAGTAGAAAAAAATTTTCAATTTCTTGCTGTATTTCTTTGTGTCAGGACAATGTAATGATAACTAAGGAGAAAATATAACACATTAAGAAATCTCTTTTAAGAAGTATAGTGTCAAGCAATGTCAATTTCCTTCAATTTCAGACACTGGGTACTAAGGTTCTGATAAGTCCCTAAGGAATCTGTCTAGTAGCATATTCAGTTGTAGAAAGAATTAAGAAGAACACTCTCTGTGATGGTTAACTTTATGTGTCAACTTGGGTAGGTTATGATGTCCAGTTTTTTAGTCAAACACTGGCCTAGTTGTCATGTGGAGCTAATTTTGTAGATGGGATTAGCATCTACAATCAGCTGACTTAAGTCAAGGAGACTACCCTCAGCAATGTCATCCAACCAGCTGGAAGTCTAAAGAGCAAGAACTGAGGATTTCAAGGATCCAAAGGAATTCTGCCTGGAGAATACACCCTCCAGTCCTCTCTGACCTTCCTACAGACTTCAACATCACTCCTCCCAGACTTTACAGCCTCTGACTTGCTGTGCAGAATTCAGAGTTCCCAGGCCCCAAAATCAAATTCCTTATAATAAATTACTTTACACACACACACACACACACACACACACACACACACACATGCTTGTTAGTTTTGTTTCTCTGGAGAACCCTGACACACTCTACTTGAAAACAAAAATTCTGGAGAAGACGAGGACAACATTGTAACTGTACAAACAAAAGCAGCTACAAAACTGCTTTTGTAGTTTTTTGTACTACAAAAACTACAAACCTACTAGGAGGAAAAGCCAGAATTTTCCTCTAAGGTTAAACCATGATGATTTACTTTTTGCAGTTTATTTTAGGGTTAATCATGCAATTACACAAAGGTTTATCCATGAATATGATCTAGTGGCAGTAGACCAAAAATTATTAAAAGTTCAAGTGTTAACATTTCTAATACTGTTATACTTCTTATATGGTGATCAATTATATGTGATCAATATGTTTATAACTACAAATCATTAAGAAGTAATGAAACTTATAATGGTGATGACATCGCCTCTTAATATCTGTCACTTAGTAATTTTTTAAAGGTTCCTTGGCATGAGAATGTGTTGACCAAAGCCTAAAGCTAAGTATCAGGAGGAGGCCAGTGTTTGCTGCCATTTCTCTTTGTTTCTGTGGGTTCCAGGTATTTTTATTTTCACTCCTTGGAGCCTGAAAATTATACTTATTTTTAGGTACTCCAAGATTTTAGATGAAAACATTTACTTATATTCTAATGCTATGATCCTACAGTTATCTGAGTTCTGGCATAGCCTTAAAAATGTAAACTTTCAAAATTGTTATGTATTTATTTTCAGTGATCTAAAAGAGAAATTAAAAATGGGGAACACAGGAGCATGGAAATACAGAATTATTTAATTATTAGTTGCACAAGATCAGCTGTTCTATTCAAGTTCACATTTAAAAAAACCTTTTCTCTTTCTCATCATCCCTCTTTTTCTCCTTCCTACTTTTGGCACACGTTTGAGTGTGTGTGTTGTGGTTTTTAACCAGTTTTGCCTCTTCCAAGGTTCACACTTCTGGACAAGTGGTAAGCTTTCTCCTTCTTGGCTCCTCTGGCCCAATGATTAAGTTCCAAAAGAAGAAGACAAGGGGGAGGAAAAAGTGACACATAAGCCAATTTCACAAATCTTTATAAAAAAGAAAGAAAGGGAGTAAAATAAAGTAATTAAATTGAGATGTTTAGATTACCCACAATTTATCAGGAGTTTTCTCTCTCTCATTACTTATAAAAGGTAACAATAAGAGATTCTCTTTTTAACACAAGACATTGAAAATATACTATACCTAATTCATTTAATAAGACAAAAATGGAGAAACATTTTTTACCCTGGTTAGGTTTTGCAAGAGTCATGAACATAATAAGAATAAAAAATTACCTCATTTTAATGTTTCACTGAAAACCACAGCACATGCAGTCTGAGTGTCTTGAGCCTCAGATGTAGTGACTTTCAGAACCTGGATTTAATTACTTTCTCCAACTTTAGTTCTTCTTTTCTGAGAACATAAGATGTTCAATGAATATGTCAAACCAAAATTATTTGGAGCTCTTGAAAGGCACACGCATTTTGGAAGAGATTTTTGATACAGCAGTAATTGAACACTTCTTGAGAAAATTTTCCTTGAGTTTTTTTAAATGAATTTAAATAATAGACCTCTCTAGTTTGGCAAAAGAATTGGTTTAATTGGGATGTTGCTGTACACATAAAGTAGAAGTTGTTTTACATTGATTTGCTAGAAACAATAGAATAAACCCAATTATTTACTTTTATACTTCCTTATCTAGTTTGTATCTAGTTTGTATTTTTTTCTGAGAATATGCTATAAAAACATTAATGTAATATGCACACACATGAATGTGTATATTTTCTTTATTTAGGCAGGTTATTTACATGTGAAAACTTTGCAGCTAGACAAAAATTACTGATTATTTCAGTGTTGGTAGGTTGAAGTAGTTGATTCAAAGAGATCATTAGAGAGGGTAAAAGCAGGTTTCATTTTGACCCATCACAAGAACTTATATGTGTGTATGCAGTGAAAAGTGTGCATATTCATGTGTTTTTATATGTAAATATGTATATAAAGGTGTACTTATATGTGTATAAACTTTATCATAGAATACATGTATGTGTATACATAGATTGCATATTCCACATGTAAATATATATGTAATTGTGTACTTCCATGTCTAATATATGTGTATAAGGGCTTAAATACAGTTAGCAAGCAGGTAATCCTGGCAGCCAAATTGCTCCTACTGTTGGGGAGATAATTTGGAACATACATGGGTTAGAGGGAAGAGGGCTCAAACAGACAACCCATGTGTAGGGAAGACTGGTCAAGTCTTGGGAGAAAGAGGGTCTCCAGGGAAAATTGGGCAGATGGAACATTCCTTTTGAATCTGTGGGTGCTGGCTGAATCTATAACGTCCAAAGGGATGACAAATGTGAAGCAGCTTTGAATCCAGTCTTGAGAACTAGAGGACTCAGGAGCCAAGAGCTGAGAGCTGCAGATGAGCTGGGCAGGTAGGCAGCCAATGCCGGTGAGCCCTGCACCTTTGTCTGTCAAGGGCATGTGCTCCTTGGCTCTCTTGGGCATGCAGCCTGGGGGGCTGACTGTGCTCACATACATGGTGCCTGCAGCTGTCCCAAAGTTCAAATACTTGGCCACATCCATTCAGTCAGATGCTTGACTTCTTTAATATATTGCTAGGATATTATTTGTAATCACCAAGTTGGAAAGAATTTAGATAATTAGGCTACTCCTTGCCTTCCAGTAATACCATTTTGAACTGTCAAATTTGGATTAATTTTGTAAAATTGAGACTTCTTGCTCAGTGAATGAACTGAAAACATTTTGGACTGGACTTTCTATGTAGTGGACACTGAGGTAATCTGTTCAGTTTTTTTTATAATAAAGTTTTAAAAAGTTTTAGATTACAGAAAAGTTACATAAAAAGTATAGGGGATTCCCATATTCTCCACCCACACTGCCTCTCACATTTTCCCCAATTAATAACATCTTACATTAGTGTGGCACACTATTGATGAATAAATATTGCAGCATTGCTACTAACCAAGGTCTATAGTTTACATCATGGTTTACACTTTGCACTGTAATTTTATAGGTTTTGACAAAATGTATAATGGCCTGCATCCGTCATTGCAATATCATGCAGAACAATTTCAATGCCCTAAAAATGCCCAATGTCCCACCTCTTCTTCCCTCCTCCTCCCATCAGAACCTCTGGTAACCACTATCTTTATATCAATCTTACAAGTTCTTCCATTACTATAATGATAAGTCTACCTTGGTCCATGGTTACATTCCTCAATCTTGAGGATTTTGGAATGGTGAAGCCTGCTCTTCTTCAGATTGGGAGGGGACTTGGATCTTATGGAGCAGATGGAAGGAACTGTATTGCTTGCAGTTGCATTTGTTTTTTGGGGATGGAGGTTGTCCATCATCATCATTTTGTTAGTTGTCCTGAGCGAGTCCGATGAACTGTAGAGTAGGTGTTGACTGCAACTCTGCTGAGATTCAAGGCTCAACCGGCACATGGACAGACCAAAGATTTAAGTCTCTGGGACATATATTTAATGGGTATATTGCTAATTATAGGCTCAAATAAAAAGGGTAGAAGAATCATGTGTAGGGAAATTGTAAATGAGTCTAACTCTGTTACATTGGGGTAATAGGTTATCATATATTTTAAGGTAAGGCTCACCAATGGGGTGCTGATTTCTTGGGGTTATATGCCTTGCCTATAGTGTCCAGATGTCTCCAGAGCCCTCATGAGCATCCCTGTTTGAGGCTTTGTTTACCGTGCCAATTAGTGAAATCTGCCTGAAATGTACATAAGTATAACCTCTGGAATGACCTCCCAACTTACTCAGAAATTTCTTAGCCATAAAAACTCTTTCATATTTAATGTTTCCCCTTTTTGGTCAAGGTATTTTTCCAAATGCATCACTGGTTGGTGCTTGGTAGTAATCCCTCAGTGCCAGGGAGGCTCATCCCTGGGAGTCATGTCCCATGCTGGGAGAAAGGTAGTGAGTTTATTTGCTGAATTTGGCTTAGAGAGAGGCCACATTTGAGTAACAAAGAGGTTTTCAGGAGGTAACTTTTAGACAATAGTTATTAGTAGGCTAAGTTTAAATTTTACAAGAATAAGGTTCATAAGTACAAGCATTAATATTGAGGGCTTGATATATCAGTCTGTTTTCTTTTATTAGGCACTGCCGATAGAGATTCTTGTCATTCTCTGGAGTTTCTTGTCACTCTATTTGAGAATGCAGTAGGACTCCCCAGGATGGGTGTTTAAAATTTTGTTGGTTATTGTATGGTTCTCCACCCACTGAAATAACACCCTATGACAAGATGAACACATTCATATTCCATAGAAGCATGTCCTAGGTGCACATCCCCCCCACCACCACCACCCTGCACCAGTGACCCTTCCCTGCCATAGATGCCAAAAGAACATGCCCACAATTGTTTTCTCAACCACAATCCTCAACCTCCCCAGAGTTCACCTGTTCCTTCCTCCAGCCCTCCCCCCAGCTCCTTGGATAGCCCAACCCACCTTCCCAACTCTGCTCACACACTCCAGCACCATTGACTCCATTCACATTGCTGCACCGCCATCACCACTGTCCACTGCCAAAACACCCCCATCCACCTTATCATAGATTCTGCCCAGATTCAGCATCAGCTCACCACTTTCTACTTCCTTTCTATCTCCTGGTACTCCATCTTAGACTCCATGTCCATTTTTTAAAAGCAGAAATCTCTTCAAAATTAAAAAGAAATGATGAGGCTGGGTCTAGTGGCACAAGCAATTGATATTATGTGGCAATTGTTAGCTAACATTGATTTGCACCTACTACATGCCACGTGCTGTTCTATGTATTTCTCTTGTATGAATCTGATTAATTGTCATAATTGCTTTATGAGGTAGGTAATATTTTCATATCCATTTTACAGAGGTTAAAAATATTGTCCCAAGTTATGAAATTCTAATTTCATAATTAGACATTCTAAAATGTCTAATTTCAGAATGACCCTCTTAGCCATTATACTATGATAAAGGCATGTAGGAAGCTTTGGAAGGAGTCACTCAAGGCACCTAATCCAAAATGGAAATGTCAAAGAAAGTTTATCTGTTGGAAAATCACTCTAATGAGAAATGTGGCAGTTAGATTGAAGGGAAGAGAGGAGAGAGGAAAGCTATTGAGACTAAAGGTAGAAATATATAAGTTAAGAGGCTTTTGTTATAGTTCAGAAAAGGGAAAATGGCAGCCTGAACAAGGGCAGGGACAGTAAAGCTGGAGAGGAGGAAATGGACTGGAGAACATTTAGGTAATTCCTAATGAAATCCATGGAATTGTTGATAGTTTGAATGGGGGACAAAGGTGAAGATGTGGTTATGGATGTTATCCATGCATCTGGCTTGATCTGGGAGGTTTATAGTACTCTCAATATTTTTATCTTCTCCCACAGCCAAGTCACATAGCAGGGCTATGAACTACTAATTACTGTTCTGTATTTTGGTATTTATTGTTGTACTTTCTCTTCCTGGAAATGATTTTGTCCTTGTGTCCCCTAAGCTCTCGTCATCCCTCTACTCTTATGACAGAGTATGTTCAACATCCCTTCATCCACTCTCCCTCTCCAGAGGCTCATGGCAGCTGGAGGTAAGCTAAGGAAGCTCCATTGGCCTACATTTCTGTTTTCACTGCTGCAGGTAATTTGAAGTTTGTAGTATTCTGTCTCCTGGGAATGCTGAATGCACAGGTGCTGCAGTTTTATTTGTTCTCTTTGTGGATTTCATAGTTTTTTTTTTTTTTTTTTTGGATGGGGTGGGATTCAGATTTAAATAACTGTCTTTGTTCTCCAAACACCAAACATGGCTTTCTCGTATTAATTATGAAAGAAGTATCACTGGCAGAGATGGAAATCTGCTGTTTAAAGCCCTACAATCCAGCGTATAGTTGGTGGTATTTATAACTACAAAAGACAAAGAAAAGGCATGTGGTAGCTGTTTGGCCTCACCTGCTCTCGTGTCTTTTCTGCCTGGCTTGTGGCTTATATTCTTCATAAGTGGTTTAGTGATACCCCACAACTGACACCAATGATAAATTTTAAGGGTGGAGCCTAATTGAGGATCCATGCAATCTGATAATCACAAAGTTATGTGACAATTTTGTTTATGGGCTATAAGAGCAGTAGAGATGCTGGAACCTCCACTTGTCTCATTGTCCTCTTAAGGTCCCTCCTTTTCCGAGACCTCAATCTTACCCTCGCTGCTTAGATAACAAGTTTCTTTTCTCCTTCAGTCGTCAGTGTGTCTCAGTCTCTTATTATCTATTCTCTTGAGTTACAAACTTTTGATTCTCATTTTTACTGGACTTTTAGTTTAGTAACAGATTTATCCCAATTTACAAATAGAAAGGGATGTAGAGAGGAAGGTCTTATAAGGAACAAGGGACTAGGAAGGAGGCGGCTGTGTGGGGCAAGTCATGAGCTACTTTATAGTTGGGAGAACATCAGGGAAGACCCACTGCTGTTCATTTGGCTCTCAGGTTGACCCAGGAATGCTCATTGAGTCTGTAGATGTGGGTCTGCTCCAGTCCAAGTGGGCCTGAGTGTGGGAATCTCAGTCCTGAACTCTGGACAATCTGTTTGGAGAATTGAAAACTCTTAGAGCTAGCGTGGAGCCTCTGTATGGATATTCAGGTCAGAAAGGTCCACAAGTACCCACCTCTTTTAGCTCCAGTACTTGTCTGAATCTTCCTCTCCCAGAATGGCCTGTGGCCAGCCTGTTCTTCTGGGCGTTTCTCTAGAGTATAAGAAAGGTTGGGTTCATGTCCCCAAGAGCAAGAACTGGATTTCTCTCCAGTGACTCTTTTCTAATCTTCAAATCTTATTTTTAGTCACTAGCCTTTCTGACTAATTATAACATACTCTTTATGCAAGATTCTCATCAATCACTTTCATCACTTGTTAGAGTCCACTCCCTAGTGGTCAATCAAAACTGACTTCGGTGGCCTTTGACACATACTGACCTATAAGGCCAAAGATGGATTGAATGTGCTGGCTCCACATCGCAAAAAAAAAAATTTTTTTAAGTTAACATTGATTTCTATCTAGTTTCCGAGATTAAGTCACTCAGGAATTATCAAAGTATGATATTTCAATAACTCCACCTCTTCTCCAGGGATAAAGTTATGTTTATGGGTTACAAGGGAAGCAACAAACAGGTTCCATTTCCAATGGCCTGAATCCTTTGCTTCTGGGGCAGCAGAAGCTCTGAAATCTCCTATGTGGGGCAGCGGAACATTCAGACGTCTAGACACTTTATCTCTTGGCCATACTGCTCAGGAAAATTCATCACCTCATCCAATGCTCCAAGTTACCATTAGGAAATAATTGAATAAATTGTCAATGATGAAGATCCCAGAGGGTCTCACGTTAGAATCATTTTGCAGGGTCTTGGCAGGGGGGATCTGATACCTAATTTTTGAAAAAACACCCACTTCCCCACAAAACCTGGAAAAATTGAAAGCTTTCTTATAGGAAGCTGTGCTACATGGCTATCCATGCCAAGAATGGTCTTGCAGGCTTTATAACAAAGCAACTTACCCTCAGGAGACCTAAGGCATCTGGAATCACAACCCCCTGTCAAGATACCTAGGCACTATTCTCCCTTCAAAGGCTGTGAGCAAAAGAAATAAGCTCTGTTGCTCTGACACTAGTGTGTTTCCAATTGTAGAAGCAGTTCAATAGAGTAAGACATTTGCCAGACTTCAAAGGATGTGGGATTTGACAGCTTGTCAGTTTCCCACTGTCTGTAAGGTTCTAAGAGATACTGGAGTCATAGGTACCATGTTTACTTGGATGAGAAACTGCTGAAGCTGAGAACACCCCATGCTGGTCCTGGCTTCTTGCCCACTCCCACTGGGCAGAACCATTCTTGGACTGAATTGCTGCTCAACTCGCTAAATGAAGGCACACATCTGTTATTTTCATGTTGAGCATCCACAGAGAAGAGCTATAAGAGAATGTGTTAAAAGGAAGATAATCCTTAGGAGGCCTCTCCCACCCTTTAAGCTGCCCCTGGAACATGAGTTTATGCTATATAAGATAAAACTCACCAAGAATTAAACAAAACCTGTCAGATTGTCTGAAGGCAAACATAAAAAGGCAGGAAAAATAAACATCAAAATTCCACTGTCCTACTAATAGCATGAGTTTATGCTTTTTTTTTTTTTTTTTT
>JAQZBX010053806.1:0-18795 GCA_029593785.1 Cabassous unicinctus | reverse complement strand
TCAGGTGAACTTCCTCCCATGAAACCCCCATCCATGACACCCCCCACCAATGATCCTCTCCTGCCCCCTCTGTAACCCTTCTGTGATCCAAAACTTCCTTGAAGATGATACCCATACAATAGCCAAATACAATTAATAGGAAAATTAAATAATAAAGATAAGTTTAAATATGAGATAAAATGCATGGAAACTTAAAAAAAACACTAGATATAAAATAAAATAAAATTAAAGGATTGGGATATTCAGAAAATGGGAAAAAACAAGAAAATTAAAAAAAATTTTTTTTAACATTTTTCCTTTTATCACTTCAATATCAGGTTTCCAGTCTGTAATGTGGCACCTGCCCCCTCTCACTCCCCTGTGTCTCCCAATTTTTCACTTACTTTTCAAAGAAGTTTTAGGTCACAGCAAAGTCAAACTCATATACCCAACGTCCTTCCCCTTTCCTCACCCCATATTAAAACCTTTTTTATGTGGATGGTAGCATTGTTATAACTGTTATACAGATAGTGAAACATAGCTACTAAACATTGTCAATGGTTTACAGTATAGTTTACAATTTAGACTGTACAGTTTAATAATTTTTTGTGATATTTACCATGTCCTGTGTCCATTATTGTAAGGTAATGAAAAACATTTCCCATGACCACTGAATACCCCCTATTTGATCTTTTCTGTTCCTTCCTCACCATCCCCCTGGGGCACATGACACTCCCCTGTCTTGACTCATTGGATGACAAGATTCATAGTTACATGCAACAAGAAGTCTTGACATGCTGATTATGCTCTCCTATTAAGATCCACCCTTGCACCTAAAAGACGCCTACTTTTCTGTTTCTGGGTGAATTGATCCTCGCAAAGATAGGGATCCATCTCCTTCCCACTCACCGGGTGGGTCTCCACTCCCCGACAAAACACATTATGACAGGATGAGCACTCACACACTCCCCAGAAGCCTACTCCAGATGCACCCCTTCATGAATGCCCGCCCAACCTACACCCTAAACCAGTGTCACTACCTTGTCATAGTGCCATAAGAGCATTCCCACTCATACACTTTCAACATCATACCCAGAAATCCCGTGTTCACCTAGTCCCCCTCCCATTTCTCCCCCCAGTATCCTGGGTATTCTAACCCACTCTTCCTAATCTACACATGTGTCAACCCTGTACCACCAAACCCAGTAATATCACTACCCACCTGTCCTATCCTTCAATATGCAACTATACTCTATCACTTTACCATAAATTATGTCCATATGGGTGATGGCTTACCACGGTCTCTTCTCTTTCTCTCTTGTTAACCTATTTTTCAGACACTGATTCTCAGACACTGTTCATTTTCCTCAATTCAAATCACTGAGGTCATATACTGTTCATCTTTCAATGCCTGGCTTGCTTCACTCAACATAAGGTTTTCAAGATTCATCCATGTCATTCCATGTGTTACCAATTTATTCCTTCTTACAGCTGAGTAATATTCCATTGTATGTGTGTACTACATTTTGTTTATCCATTCCTCCTTTGATGGGCACTGGGGCTGATTCCAACTTCTGGCAATTGTGAACAATGCCGCTATGAACACTGGTGTGCATATATCTGTTCATGTCTTTGCTTTCAATTCTTCTGGGTATATACCCAGCAGTGGAATCGCTGGATCATATGGAAGATCTATTGTTAGTTTTCTGAGGAACCGCCACACTGTCCTCCACAGTGGCTGAACCATTCCACAATCCCACCAGCAGTGGATGAGTGTTCCTATTCCTCTACATCCTCTGCAACACAGATGGTCTGCTGTTTTTTTAATAACTGCCATTCTGATGGGTGTAAGATGGTATCTCATTGTAGTTTTGATTTGCATTTCCCTAATATTTAGTGATGTCGAGCCTTTTTCTATGTGCTTTATAGCCATTTGTATTTCTTCCTTGGATAAGTGTCTTTTCAGGTCACTTGTTCATTTTTAAAATGGATTGTTTGTCTTTTTATTTTTGAGGTGTAGGATTCCTTTATATATGCAGGATATTAGCCTCTTGTCAGATATATGGTTGCCAAATATTTTCTCCCATTGGGTAGGCTGCATTTTTCTTCTCTTAATAACATCCTTTGAGGTGCAGAAGTTTTTAATTTTGAGGAGATCCCATTTATCTATTTTTTCTCTTGCTGCTCATGCTTTGGGTGTGAAGTTCATGAAACCATTTCCTATTACAAGGTCCTGTAGATGCTTCCCTACATTATCTTCCAAGGTCTTTATGGTTTTGGCTCTTATATTTAGATCTTTGAGCCATCTTGAGTTGATTTTTGTAGAAGGTGTGAGATGGTATTACTCTCTCATTCTTTTGTTTATGAATATCCAGTTCTCCAAGCACCACTTGTTAAAAAGGCCATTTTATCCTAAATGAGTGGGCTTGGTGTCCTTGTCGAATATCAGATATGCGAGGATCTGAATCAGAACTCTCAATTCGGTTCCATTGGTCAGTATGTCTATCATTGTGCCAATACCATGAAGTTTTGAACACTCTAGCTTTGTAGTATGTTTTAAAGTCAGGTAATGTGATACCTCCAACTTCATTTTTCTTTTTCAATATATCTTTGGAAATTCAGGGCCTCTTACCTTTCCAAAAGTATTTTGTAGTTAGCTTTTCCAGTTCCTTAAAAAATACAGTGTTGATTTTTATTAGGATTGCATTAAATCTGTAGATTAGTTTGGGTAGTATAGACATCTTGATGATGTTTAGTCTTCCTATCCATGAACAGGGAACATTCTTCAATTTATTTAAGTCTTCTTTGATTTCCTTCAACAGTGTTGTGTAGTTTTCTGTATATAAGTCCTTTACATCTTTAGTTAAATTTATTCCTAGGTATTTGATACTTTTAGTTACTATTGTAAATGTTATTTTTTCCTTGATTTCCTCCTCAGATTGCTAATTATTGGTATACAGAAATGCTACTGATTTTTGCGCATTGATCTTATAGCCTGCGACATTACTGAATTCCTTTGTAAGTTCTAGAAGCTTTGTTGTAGATTTCTCAGGGCTTTCTACGAATAGGATCATGTCGTCTGCAAATAATGAAATTTTTATTTCTTCTTTTCCAATTTGGATGCCTTTTATATCTTTTTCTTGCCTCAATGCTGGAGCAAATACTTCTAAGACAATGTTAAATAGGAGTGGTGATAGTGGGCATCTTTGCCTTGTTCCTGGTCTCAGAGGGAACGCTTTTAGGATTTCATCATTGAAGATGATGTTAGTTTTGGGTTTTTCATCTGTACTCTTTATCATAATCAGAAAGTTTCCTTCTAGTCCTATCTTTTGCAGTGTTTTCATCAACAAAGAGTGCTGTGTTTTGTCAAATGGTTTTTCTGCATCTATAGAGATGATCATGTAATTTTTTTCTTTCAATCTGTTTATGTGGTGTATTACATTGATAATTTTCTTATATGGAACCATCGTTGGATTCCCCAGTTGAAACCCACTTGGTCATGGTGCATAATCCTTTTGCTATGTTGTTGAATGAGATTAGCAAGAACTTTGTTGAGGATTTTAGCATCTGGGTTCATTAGAGAAATTGGTTTGTAATTTTCCTTTCTTGTGGTATCTTTGTTTGGTTTTCATATTAGGGTAATTTTGGCATTGTAGAATGAGTTAGGCAGTATTCCTTCTACTTCTATTTTTTGGAAGAGCTTAAGCAGAATTGGTGTTAGCTCTTTCTGGAATGATTGGTAGAATTCACCTGTGAAGCCATCTGGTCCTGGGCTCTTCTTAGTTGGAAGGTTTTTGATGAATGAGTCTAACTCTTTACTTGTAATTGGTCTGTTGAGTTCATCAATTTCTTCTTTCATCAATGTAGGCTGTTTGTGACTTTCTAGAAAGTTGTCCAATTTCTCTAAATTATAATTCTTGTTGGCACATAATTTTTCAAAGTATACTGTTATGATACTCTTTATTTCTGTAGGGTCAGTAGTGGTATCCCCTTTCTCATTCCTTATTTTGTGTATTTCCATCTGTTCTCTCTTTCTCTTTGTTAATCTGGCTAAGGGTTTGTCAATTTTATTGATCTTCTCAAAGAACCAGCTTTTGGCTTTCTTTATTTTTGCTAGTGCTTTCTTACTCTATTTCATTTAGTTCTGCTCTAATCTTTGTTATTTCCTTCTTTCTACTTCCTTTAGGTTTAGTTTGTTGTTGTTTTTCAATTCTTCTAAGTTTGCAGTTAGGTCTTCAATTTTAGCTCTTTCTTCTTTTTTAATATATGTATTTATGGCTATGAACTTCCTTCTCAGGATAGCTTTGGCTGCATCCCATAAGTTTTGATATGTTGTGTTGTCATTTTCATTAGTTTCAAGGTAGTAACTGATTTCTTTTGAGGTTTCCTCCTTGACCCACTGTTTGCCCAAGACTGTGTTGTTTAACTTCCATATCTTTGTGCCTGATCTGTTTCTCTGGTCTTTAGTGATTTCCAATATCATTCTGTTGTGGTCAGAGAAATTACTTTGTATAATCTCAATCTTTCTGAATTCATTGAGAGTTGTTCTGTGGCCTAGCATGTTGTCTACCTTGGAGTATTATGCATGTGTACTCGAGAATAATGTAAATCCTGCTATATTTGGGTGTAGTGTTCTGTATATGTCTATTAAGTCCATGTCCTTTAATGTATTGTTCAGAGTCTTTGTTTCTTTATTGATTCTCTGTCTAGATATCCTGCTAATCATAACAATGGTGTATTAAAGTCTCCCACTATAATTGTAGAGGCATTTATTTCTCCAATTAGTTTTTCCAGAGTTTTCCTCATGTATTTTGAGGTACCCTGATTAGGTGCATAAATGTTTCTGATTGTTCTCTTCTTCAGAGTTTACTCCTTTTACTAAAATATAGTGTCCATCTTTGTCTCTTACAATAGTTTTGCATTTAAAGTCTATTTTGTCTGATATTATAATAGCTACTCATCTCCTTTTTTGGCTGTTGTTAGCTTGTAAATATGTTTTCCAGCCATTCACTTTCAGCCTCCTTGAATCCCTAGGTTGAAGGTGGGTTTCTTGCATACAGCATGCGGATAGATCATATTTTCTTATTCATTCTGCTAATCTGAATCTCTTGAATGGTGAATTTAATCCATTAACATTCAGTGTTATTACTCGCATTGAATTCCTTACTTCAGTCATATTTTCTTTGGGTTAATGTATGTCATATGTTGTTTTGCTTCTGTTTTTGTCTTTTTAGTTGCTTTTAAACTCTCCTCCAACTCTCTCTTCCTTGTTTTTTTCCTTTCAACTTGTAGAACTTCCTTTAATATTTCTAGAAGTGCAGGTTTCTTATTGGCATATGCTCTTAATTTCTGTTTATCTGTGAATATTTTGAACTCTCCTTCACTTTTGAATTCCAGTTTTGTTGGATAGAGAATTTATGGCTGGAAGTTTTTTCTTTTAGTACTTTGACTATGTCATACCACAGTCTTCTTGCCTCCATGGTTTCATATGAGAAATCATCACTTAAACTTGTTGTGCTTCCTTCGTATGTGATGGTCCTCTTTTCTCTTAGTGCCTTGAGTATTTTCTCTTTGTCTTGAGCATTGGACATTTGACAAGTATATGTCTTGGAGTTGGCATGTTGGGATTTATACTCTTTGGATCTGTGCTGTGCTTCCTGGTTCTGCACATCCATCTCTCTCAATAGGGCTGGGAAATTTTCAGCCATTATTTCCTTCAACACTCCTTCTCTTCCCTTTCCCTTCTCTTCTCCTTCTGGGATGCAAATAATGCATATGTTTTTGCATTTTGTGTTGTCGGTTAAATCCCTGAGACCCTGCTGGGTTTTTTCTATCTTTTAGTCTATCTGTTCTACTATCTGTTTGATTTCAGATGTATTGTCTTCCACATCACTAATTCTTTCTTCTGCCTGTTCAAATATGCTGTTATGTGAATCCAGCCTCTTTTTTATTTATTGGGTTGTGCCATTGATCACCACCATATCCGTTATCTTTTTGTGTATGGTTACAATTTCTTCAGTATGTTCTCCCAGTGTATTCTTTATATCCTTAATCTCTTCCTTCACTACATTAAGTTGGGCCATGATATTTGTTTGGAAAGCTTTGTTTAGTTATTTGATATTCTGCATCTCTTCCTGGTTTTCAGTTTGTTCATTGGAGTGGTCCATGTCTCCTGTTTCTCAGTGTGGTTTGTAATTTTTTGTTGGCCTCTAGTCATCATTTTATCTTCATGGGTTTATTCAGTTGATTAGCTTCTCTCTCTGCTCTAGAGTTTTATTTAGCTGGTGGTTCTGTGTGTGTGTTAAGTTTTCTCTTTGACACTTTATTTCTTATTTTATTTCCTCGCTTCTTTCTATGTTCCCTTGAAGGCAAAAGATTAGAGCCAGAGGAATCGAAAGACGTGAGACAAGAAGAAGGATAATAGTAATATTGATAAAAGTTCAAAGAGGCACTGTATAAGACTTAGTGAAATGAATATTTACCTCATGTAGGCAGTGTAGAGAAATAGGGAAAAAAGTGGAGTACCTACAATGGTCTCCACCATTATATAAACCAAATAGAGGAATATATATATAATGATTTAGAAGGCTAGAATGATGAGGAGGGAGAGAAAGAGTAAGGAAAGGGCTGAAAAGAAAAAGTTAATATTAATAAAATAAAGAAGAAAACAGAATAGATAGAATATAAATTGAGACCCTTAAGTTGTGGGCTAATGAAAAAAAATGGTATCTAAGAACCACAACAGAAAGCAGAAGGCAGAAAGATGAAGGAAAGAAAAAAGATATCTTGGGATACCAAATCAATATAGACAGAGAATGGGAAATCACTGAAGGAGAAGCACAGCAAAGAAGAGACAAGCTAGCAACATCTAATTTCAAAAAAAATGAAATAAAAAAGAAGAGGGGCAGGAAAGAGGAAAGAAAAGCAAGAGACAACAAATAAACAGAGAAAAACCAAACAACCACACAAGCAAGCAGTCAAAAAAAATCTAAGAAACAACAGTTTTCCTTCTTGGGTCCTTGTGGAACCTCTCAGCCTGCTTGTGTTCATCAATCAATTGTATTAAACTAAATTAAAAAGAAAAATTCATTTTTTATTTCTTAAAGTGGCTGTCTTCTTCTTTTTTTTTTTTTTTGCTGAAATAAGGGACCCAAAGAAGTCCTCTTCTAGACCACCCCCTTCACTGAGACAACTCTAACTAGGCTTCTGGAAACTAATCAAACACTTCCCACTTCCTGGCCTCCCCAGGAGAGCTGAAGCTCTGATGCTTGTCCATGCAGAATGATAAAATTGGCTGACTCTGCCCCCGGTGGAGCCAAGCCTCAGTGTCACCAGGCTGCTGGGTAAATCAGGCTTCCTCAGTAGATTCGCCTCTCCCCTCAGCCTGGTGCTACTTCAAGCCAGCTTATCTGCTCCCCAAAGCTAGGAGGGGGTCAATGCAGCCAAATCCACAGAAAGGAAACCCCTCTCCACATTCTGTCAGAACCCTCCCACTCTCGGAGAATGCTCCCTCTCACCAGGTTGCCGGCGGCAGGAGTTGGGGCGTATCCCTGGGCAGCTGGATCAATCAACTTCCTCAGCAGATTCACCACTCCCCTCTACCTAGTGATGATTCACCAGCTATTTTGTTCCCCAAATCTGCAAGGGGTTCCAGGCAGCCAAATCCACAGAAAGGAAACCCCTTTCAACCCTTTGCCAGAACCCTCCCTCTCTCAGAGAACACTCCTTCTCACTGGGTTGCCTCCCTCTCACTGGGTTGCTGGCTGGAGTCGCGGCTCAAACCAACCTTTTTCCCTGAGGGTGGGGCTCAGCCTTCTGTGTTATTCTGCACAGGCAGAGTTAAAACTCATGAATCTCTACCGAGCAATCCATGCCATCGAGCTGCCTCCAGATAGATGTCCCAAGCTTCTTGTTCCATGTGCCCACATCACAGTCCCCTGGGCAGGACCCAGTCCTCAATCAGCAGTCCTCACAGAGAGCGAGTCAGTGAGTGCCCTCCTAAACTGATGCCATCTTGCCTCCTCGGTATTAAATCTTTAATACCACTTCCTAGAAGTAGCTGAGCTGGCTATCTGTTAATCTTCCCTCAATAGCTTTTTAGCCTCTTGTATTTAAGGCATTAATGAGACCATCTCAGTTCTACTTACAGGAATAAAACATCTCATTGTAAAATTAGACTAGATACATCAGGGGATATCCTGTGGCTCAGTAAATCCATTTCTTCCTCCTTAAGACTGAAGGCTGGACAAGCCTTCATAGTAAAGTAAAGTAAAGTAAATTATGGAAGTCCTGAACTTAGGAGACTGCACTTCAAGTTCTAACTCTTGAGATGTGATTGTTTAACCACAGAAACTGGGATAGCAAGGATAAGGTTGACATGCTTGAGGAAAAACGAAATTAAGGAGCGTATTCTATTCTTTATTAAAAACCCTTGAAAAAAATCCTTCATCTTTGTTGATTTGGCAAACTGCCATGTAACTTTTACTTTTTTTTTTCTTTTTTTGATTTCCCTGTATAAAAAAACCCCAAGTCACATTCTCTGTGGGAACTGGTTTTGGGAAAATCCCCCCAGTTCCTTGCTTGTGCAATCTCAATAATTCAGATTTTCACTGAGAGAAATGTTTTCCTTTTGCAGCTCCTGATCAAGTGGGCTCTTCCATTGGAAATAGCCAGGCTAAGGGAAAAAAGAAAATCAACATAATACCCTTTCCAGTTCCCTTTCAAATGGAAAGCACATCAGGAATGTCTCACAGGTATACCAGAGAACTACTGTGAACACAAACAGAGCCAGAGAATCCTTTGTATTTTACCCTGATGATGCCATGGCACCTCTTCCATTGCAGTTAGCTTATAATGTACTATTCTAACATCCCTGGGACCAGTTTCCAAGGAAGATGCTAGCATGTTCTGAGGACTAATGTATTCATGTTAAGTTAGTGCCAGGGGTTCTTTATCTCTTAGAAACCATATAATGTAGAGCATCATTTTTAAGTATACTTTTGTGATGCTTTCTCTGATGACTGGGAAAAAAAGAAGGTATATCCACAAAAAATAATTACTCTATGGCTGTCAGGCCAGTAAATTAATCATCTTGATAGAATAGAATAATTTTCATAATGAAATATTTTTATATCTAATAGTGTGACACAATCATAAGAGTAAACATTGTTCATTACACAAAATTAGAATACAAAAAAAGTCAAAGAAGAAAATGAAAATCATTCATATTTGTTGTTAATCTTTAGATGCATTTTCTTCCAAGTATTTTTCTTTGTACCTATAATGTTTATTTATATGTATTTTTGTAACATCATCATTTTATTATTAAATATTTATAAACCCCTTGATCTATATAATATTAAACATATTATATTAAACTTATGTAAAAGCATTATTTCATGTATTTTGCATTGGCTGTAACAGTAAAACTAACTACTTTCTAGGAGTGTGCCCCAGTGGATGGGCAGTTTTGAGGAATCACAGGTAAAATATAGTGGAATTTTTCCAGTCAGTTTTGGTAGTGTCATCTCAATCATTTGCACAGCTGATGAATTGATGTGTTCTGACTAAACAATGTTTGTGCAATTTATTTTATTATTTTCCTGTATTAGCTTTAATTATATTGAAAAGAGTCATTAAAGACAAGTGTAAAAATCACACTAAGAAGTGTAAGTTCTTTATAACTAATCTAATGGGCAAAAGCTCACTTCATCTATATATAACCAGGTGAAATGCTTTCTTGTGAATATTTCATTACTTAACTATAATGGGTAATTTTATGGAGATGTAGAAAAACTCTTAAAAGAGAAAGTATTTACACCCTAGAATATCAGGAGAGAATATCAGGAGAGAACTCAATGATATAAGTGATGCATATTTATAGATTAAAAATCCAACATTGATTTATTTCACAATTGGTGACCTCTGGGTTTAAACCAAACGAGGGGCAAATGGAGATTTTCTATGTCAATGCCAGTTTAATAGCCTCTGCTTACTCCTTGCAAAATCACCAAGGGTGAGTATTTCTCCCCAGTATTGAAATAAATTTTTAATAAGCATTAAATACACTTTCAAATAATATAAGAAACTTTTGAGAAAGAACAATTTAAAAATAATTTTTAAATTTTCTGAAAAATTGGGCAAATTATTATTTTATACTGTCCTTCATATCTCTGGAATATTTATGTCTGCTTTTTCTAACAATAGTATTTCAAGTGTAGTATTTATATGGTTATATTTGCAGATATATGTCTGTATACCCTATTATTATTCAGCTATTACTGACATCACATAGTTTATCTTACTTTTCAATAGAGACAATTACTGTGAAATGTGTTAAATATAAGTATAAAGCTATTTTACAATCTTTGGATGTTAACTAAAACTTTGGGTTGATATTGAAATCTGTTTCTATTAAATTTTTTTCATTAATATGCACCACATTTTCTTGCTTAGTAACTTTTAAAATAATATACTGTAATTTGTGAATGATATATTGCAGGGATTCTGGATATTTAGTCTTTCAGTAGGGGTATTGAGCTTTATTTTGATTGGCAATAAGTGACTAGCAATGACTTTTGAAACTCTCAGACTTCATATTATTCTTTTTAAAAAAGATCTATTTGGTATTAACCATGGTCTTAGGCATAGTTTTTACTAAAAAGTTAGAATCCTTACAGTTCTAATGTGCAAATATTCTTGTTTTTTTTTTTTTTTTTTGGTGTTACTTTCACACCTGACTTAATCAAATATATTTATTTTACTTACAGGGCATGAATTCAGCTTTGCCCAGCCCTTTATGACTCTTGGTATTTATCCTCTGCTCCCAGCCCTATAGTAACCTCCCTTACTTGCCTGGTGATTCACTATCTGCACATATACAGCTCAGGATAGAGCTAAGGACCTATAAGAAATCCCACTATCACTCTTCAGGGCAATTTCTTTTGATATCCAACCTTTAATGTTAAAACTTCAACTGGTGGAAACTCCAATGTCTGCCTCTTCAGCTATGCCTGACCGTTGTACTATGCTGGTACTCGGTATCTCCATCATCAACAAGCAATACAGAAAGGCAAGGAAATTTGATTTTCTTCTCATATAATTCCTCTATTTTATGGATAATCAATGTGTTATGCCTCCTGTCCAATGCCTGGAAACATTTTATGTGCATTTTATTCATGTTTAGAGGTGTTTATAATGGAAGGGAAATCATGTACCACTTACAATATCATGGCAGAAGGCAAAATTTGACCAAAGAATTTAAATCTCTTCTGATTTAATTGATGATCTATTTTGATCCTGTAGATCATTTTATTTTTTCCACTATTATTTATCTGTCTCTTTTTTCTTTTCAAGGATTATTATTGTTTTATTTTTGTTTATAAAATATAGACTCTTTACCTTTCTATCCTTTTAAATAAATGTTATTCAATTTTTATTTGTATTTTATACATTGTTATTTTAGCTACATCATTTTATTTCTCTAATTTTATTTAGTTAAATGTATTGCTTTTTCTCCAAAAAAAACTTGATTGTATTCTTTATTTTAATAGTTTTCTTTTTAGTAATAGAGGTATTTAATTTTATTCCTCTAAGTGCTACTTTAAATTATATGTATTAATATGCATTATTCACATTGCAATCCATCACATAGGTATTCTAGAGGTAAATATTATGTTTCCTATTTGACCTAGAATAAATTCAGATTGCATTTTTGGTTATATTTATTTTTAATTATCAAATGGAAAGAACATTCAGTTTTATATTTTGAGTATTGATGGACACTTGGGTTGCTTCCAACTTTAGACAATAGTGAATAATCCTGTTATGAACATTGGTGTGCATATACCTGGGTCTGTTCCTGCTTTCAATTCTTCTGGGTATATACCCAGAAGTGGGATTGCTGGATCATATGGCAATTCTATAGCTAGCTTCCTGAGGAACCACCAAACTATATTACATAAACTCACTGATAGGACTTAAACAGATTGGGTAGATTCACAGAGCTAGAATCAGGAAGTTAGGCTAACAGGAGACAGGAAGGGAGTAGAAGGTGGTGAGTTGATACTCAATATGGGCAAAATATATGATAAGGTGGAAGGTTGTGGCAGGGCAGTGGATGGGGGTGATGGTGCAGTGATGTGATTGGGATCTATTTTGTAGAAATGTGAAGGGGGGAAGGTTTGGAGGGTAGGGTTGGACTATCCATGGAACTGGAGGTAGGGTTGGAGGAAGGAACAAGTGAACTCTGGGGATTTGCAGGTCTGTGGTTAAAAGTACTATGGTAGGGATATTCTTCTGGCAAATATGACAAGGGAGGGTTACTTGTGTAGGGTGTTGGGGGTGGGGAAGTATGTGGGATAGAGTGCAACTCAGGCATGATTCTATGAAATATGAAAGTGTTCATCTTGTCAGTGTTTTATCTCAGTGGGTGGAGACCCACACAATAAACAAGAAAATATTAAACTCATACCCTGGAGAATAATGCTATGTTCTCAATTAGAGGATCAAACATCTCTCGAGAATATAGGCAGTGCCTAATAAAAGGAAACAGACATGTCAAACCCTCAATATTATTACATGTAACTCTGAACCTTATTCTTCAAAAGTTGAAATTTAGTGGTTATCCTAGGTTCTGAAGGAGGGGGGAAAGAATAGAATGGATGGAACATAGGGTATTTTTAGGGCATTGGACTTGTTCTGCATGATCTTGCAATAATCAATATCGGCAATTTTAAATTTTGTCAAAACCTATAAAAATGTACAGTGTAAAATGTAAACCATACTGTAAGCCATTGACCCTGGTTAGTAGCAATGCTTCAATATTTGTTCATCAATTATAATAAATGTAATATACACATGTAAAACATTATTAATTGGGGAAACTGTGAGAGGGTGGGTGTATTGGTTATATTAGTATCTGCTATATTTTCTATGTGACTTTTCTGTAACCTAATTCTTCTTTAAAGATGAAGTAAAAAACAAAAAGACACTGGAGGAGCATATAGAATAAATTGTCACTATACACAAACAATAACAGATTTTACAGCAATGAAAGATACAATGAATAAAAATTTTCCTATTTTAATGTGTATTTTATTTGTTATGTATTTATAATTATTTTATTTACTTATTAATTTTATTTGGTTATTGTTTTGGGTTTGTTTTGGGGGATGTTGTGGATCACAGAGGTGTCACAAATGTGGCAGAGAATGAGCAATGGAGTGGGGGGTCAGTGATGGGGGGTTGTGAGGGGAGCGGTGCACCTGGGGTTTGCCTTTAAGGTAGATGAATATGTTAAAGTGTTCATGGGGCATTGTCTCAGTGGATGGAGACCCATGCAATAACTGAAAGAATATTGAATTCCCATTCTGGGGAGTCATGCTACATTCTCTAAAAGAGCAGAAGGATCTGCTAAGTACACTGGCAGTGCCAATCAAAGGAGGACTGACTATTATGCTAGGCCCATGATATTGATGATTGTACTCATGAACCTTCTCTTGTGAAATTGCATCTTAACCTAGTATTATATATTGCTTAAGACTTACCTCCTGAAAGCCTCCTTTTTGCTCAAATGCGGCCTCTCTCTAAACCAAACTCAGCATATAAATGCACTCCTTTGCCCCAAGCATGGGGCACGAGTCTTAGGGTTAAGCCTCCCTGGCACTGAGGGATTATTACCAAGTGCCAACAAGCAATGAATATGAAAAAGACATTGACCAAAGAGGGGAAATGGTAAATACAAATGAGTTTTTTATGGCTAAGAGATTTCAAAGTGAGTTGGGAGGTCATTCCAGAGTTTTCGCTTATGACATCCCAGCATGATTGCATTGACTGCCACAATAAACAGTACCTCAAATAGCAGGACTCTTGAGGACTCTAGAGACATCCAGACACTATAAACAGGGCAGGTAGCTCAGGATTTTGGCACCCTGTCAGTGGGCCTTACTTTGAATTTATGCTTCCCAGTGTAATAGAGTTAGACTCATTTATAGTTTCCTTATATGTGGCTCTTCTTTCCCTTTTATTTGAACCTATAATTAACATTATACTTGATAAATATATTTCCCAGAGACTTAAATCTTTGGTCCATCTATGTGCCCATTGAACCCTGAATCTCAACAGAGTTGTAACACCTCCTTTACAGTTCATAGGACTCACCCAGGCAACTAACAAGGAGATGATGATAGACAATGCCCATCCCAAGGAACAGAGATCATCTGCAACTGCAAACAAGATAGTTCCAACCATCTGCCCCATGGAATCTAAGGACTTTCTCAATTAAAAACAGTATGGGCATTACCACCCCAAAATCCTCAAGGTTGTGGAATGAAAAATGAAGTAAAGTAGAATTATTATTATTCTACTGTAGACTTATTATTATTCTAGCAATGGAAGAACTTTCATCATTGATATAAAGGCAGTGCCCACCAGAAATTCTGAGAGGGAGGAGTGAAAAATAAGTGTAATATGGGGGCATTTTTGGCACATTGGAATTGTCCTGCATGACATTGCAATGACAGATAAAAGCCATAAATATTTTGTCATTATCTACAAAATTATGAGATAGAGTGTAAACTATACTGTAAATTATACTCTACTGTGCTTCAATATGAATTCATCAATTGTAACAAACGCACCACACTAATGAAGGATGTTGTTAATGTGGAAAACTAGGAGAGTGTGGGAAGGGGAGGGAGTGGGGCATATGGGAATTCTCTATAATTTTATCTAACATTTATGTAATCTAAAGCTTCTTCAAAAATAAAAAGACAATTAAAAAATAAAAATATAAAAACAAACAAAAAAACCTCTAGGCTTATATTCAAATCTTAGAAATCAAACACAAAGGTAAAATATTGAAAAAAAGCAAAGATAACAAAGAACTTAATTATAGAGGAACAAGTTTAAGAACTAGATCAGATATCTCCTTAGAACCCATTCAAGAAGAGAATGAAGTGAAATATTTAAAATGTTGAAAAAAATTAATATATAAACCAACAAAAAGTTTTGTATGTAGCAAGTTCTCTTTCAAAAATGAGGGAGAATTAAAGCCCTCTTCAGACAAAAAATAAAAAATAAAAAAAAAAGGAGACTTAGTCACCAATAGAACTGCCTGCCAGAAACATTTAAAGAAGTATGTCAAAGAGATGGTAAATCATATTGGCCAAAAAACTCAGATGTATCTAATGAAAGGAAGAGTTATGGAGAATTTATTAAGGTAAGATAATATCTTATAACTTTATTCTTTCATATAAAATCTACTAATATTTTGGGGATAACTAAAATCATAAGAGAAATATAGGATATATCTACTGATACCACATAAATAAAAATAAATGTAAGAGTATTCTATGAACTGTACACCAACAAATAAGATAACCTAGAAGTAATGGATAAATTCCTACAAACACACAAACAATCTATCCTTAGAAAAGAAGAAATACATATTCTACAAACACCTATTGCCACTAGATGAAATAAAACACAACATGATTCTTGTTGTATATGAATATCTTAAGCCATTAAGACAAGAGAAAGAAAGTATGAATCAAAGAAACTATGAAACACAGAGTAAACTACAATGGCTTCTAGATTAGATAACTAGCAAAATAAATTTAAAATAATTTTGGACTACTTATTATATGAAAATATAAGACACCAGATAGCAGAAGGTTTCCTGCCCAATATTGATAAAATTTATGAACATGTAAGTTTGGAACCCACTTCCATTGGTATTACATTAAACTCAATTATATCCTTCATTAGGAAACTGAAAGCAGCCACCGAATTTGAAGCTTTCTTATTTACCATTACAAACACAAGTTTTATATTTTCTTTTTACTTTGTTATTTTCGAATGAGTGTGGGGTTCTCATTCTTATGTAGAAATCTACATAAATCAGGTTTTGATGGTTAATTTCTAGTTATCTATGTAATAGGCAAAAATTGAAGTATTTAGTACCAGAAATTTAATAGCATATTTGAACTTAATATTTTACATTCTGCCCTTAAACATTCTGCAAATTATCTGAAATTTCTTCTTACCTATGGAACAACAAAGGGGGATGTAATTTACAGAATTAATATGGTTTATTTAAATTGTTTATAACCACTTAGCCATTGTAACCCATTGGAGATTCCCCCAAAAAGCCTATATTCCAATTATTTTCTGGTTTAAAAGAAACAAAATGAGGATTTACTTAATAACTTAATAAATATTTCTGAACTAATATACTTTATGCTGATATTTATTGAGGGAATACTGTTCTTTGACCTCTCATTTAAAATGGTACCTTAGAAAATACAAACATATATGTTTTAAGGCTACATGAGAACTCTCAAAAATTTTTTCCATAGAGATAGTGAGATTCAATGGTTGGAAGTATCTCTGCATACATTTCTAATGAGAGCCAAACTGAACTGAAAATAAGCAGAATTGAAAGGTCAGTTGAGGTCATTCATAAGATGAGTGTATATTCTTCATTCCATATTGGTGAAACTGACATAATTTAAAAATTCCATAGGTCTAGGCTTGAGTATACCCTTTCCCTTCTCATAATTTACCTAAGTGCCTTAAAGAATACATTCATCATGATCTGAAATACATGTTATAAATTCTACAGATTGCAAGTAAAGAGGGAATGTTTAGGAATGGGACAAGGAAAACATCTTTCCATACCTCTGCACAAGTCCCTGTTATAAGTTACAGCTGCAATGCAAACTATGTAGCTCAGCCCATAGGATAGTTTCCATGTATTTGAGAATCTGGAATAATGGGATATAATTATAGTGAAGAAGCACAGGTAAAAACTATCATCAAATATCATCACAGAGATAGAAAATAAATTTGAAGGTATGTTTTAAAGTTGTTTTAGTGATTTTATTGATATAGTTCAGGATTTTTGCATCTCTCTCTCTATATATAAAATAGTGGGCCATAAATATCATTTACAGTTTTTTTTAAAATCAAGGTTATGCTGATCTCCTCGGATGAATTGCAGAGTAGTCCTCATTTTGTATAATCTGGAAGATTATATACAAAATATAGATGATCTCTTTCTTGAAAGTTTGTAAGTACTAATTTTTGAAACACACTGAATGGAGAAGAGTTTGGAAATTAATTTTCTATAAATTCAAGCCTCAAATTTAAATTTGTTAAATCAAAATATTTGATGAATACTTGACAGAAGATGAAAGATGTAAGTACAGCATTCAAATAATGCTACTTTAGAGGTTCATTTCACCTAGTTGGATTAATATATTGTAGTGGTTTACTTGATAATTTTATATGGTACAGTAGGAAATATATTTTAATAATTTTATATTTGTCTTATATCATAGTATAAAATTATAATTAGAAAATTAAACCCATATTTTTAGAGATATTATTGTTTAGTCAAAACTAATGAGGGAATGCCTTCCAATGTGTCTTTCTCAAAATGAGTAAAATATAGATGCAAGACTTCCTTGATATTCAACAGAAAAAATTCAGGAAGTTATATTCAGACAATATTCCTATGTTTCTTAAAAACGCATACAATAAGCAAATTTTAAAATGGCTATGGACTGTATCAATTAATAAAACAAATCAGTATTCATTACTGTTCAAAAAAACAACAACAAACAACTCCTCATTCTCTTTCTTTCTGCCCCACATTTTCTCTTCTATTCTCTCTCTCCTATTTTCTGACCCTCACCATTGTCTCTTTTACAAAAGTCCATGGAATATATTCATAAATATCTACTGGAAAGTGTCAGGGACAAAATAGGATTTGGGAAGAAAAAAGAACCACAGTGTGAGTAAATAAAAATATAAAGGCCAATTTTGAAAATTGTAATTTTCTTGTGGTTACACAACTGTATATCCTTGTCAAATTCATATAACTGGCACATGAAAGTGGTGGATGTATATATGTGTTTATATTAAAATAACCCAACTTTAAAACTACCTAGTACATAAACTAATCTTTGCTGCAGAAGAAGTTACGTTTTAGGAAAGATAGTGAGTAGAAAAAACTGTAAGAGAGTCTTCTATAGTGCTGGCTATTAGATTGTAACTTACTGACCGTGAGCTCAACTATGTGTCCAAAGGTAGACTGCTCCATTCCTGCTCTTTTCACACCCCCACTGAACCACAGAACATTCTCTCCCCCAACGATAAGGCAGTCCTCACAAAGTCACTCTCTACTCTGAGAACAGCAAGCATGGTACTTTTCCACCCCATATATTTGCACTCCTCTCTAACCTCACCCAACTATGCCACTTCAAAAGGTACTCTCTAGCTCAGGCAGATGGGCTGGAGTCTCTCTTCAGACCCCCACCATGCGGGAAGGCTGAAGTCGCACTTCAGACCTCCATCATGCTGGTGACCTAATAAATTCCTGCCTGAATCTTGTTCTATCTCTGAGCCTCATTGAACTGGGATCAAACATTTTGTGCTGAAACCCAGTAGGCTTGGTTGAGGCAGGGAAAATCCATAGCAATCGTCCACCTCGTGAGTGCAGGTTTTCCATCCAACGCCAGACACAGATTCATCCTTAGGTGAGTCCTGTGACCTCTATGGAGGATCGTCTCCCTTTTTCTTCGAGTACCACTGGAAAACCTAGAGCTATGTCAGTGACCCTCTCCAGTTTTGGGGAACTGTCTCCATCACCTGACCTTCTTGGTTTTGGGGATGCCTGGTTCTGAGTCTGAGGGTCAGGCCCTCTGGCCCCTAATCAGTCTGGAAGTGAAAGATTGAAAGATGCTTGCTTCTTTCCTTCCACACCCCTTTCAAACCAAAGACCTGAAAGGTCTCCAAACTCACTCACACCTC
>JAQZBX010053805.1:0-18796 GCA_029593785.1 Cabassous unicinctus | reverse complement strand
AATTATCATTATTTTTTCCTTTTCCTATTAATTGTATTTTGTTATTATATTGGCTTCATATTCAAGGAAGGTTTGGATCACAGAATGGTTACAAGGGGGGCTTCCGAGGATCATTGGGGGGTGTCTGGGATGGGGGATTCATGGGAGTAAGTCCATCTGAATATACATGAAAGATATATAAAATTGTTCAAATGATCAAGGGATGGGGCATGGTCACGGTGGGTAGACAATTACTCAATGAAGTAATCTGCATTCCCACCCTGGAGAGCTCTGCTACATTCCTCAAGGGAGCAGCAACTGTCCCCAGAGTGCAGAGGCAGTGTCTGGCAAAAGAGGATGGCCCACTGATGGGTTCTTGTTATTGAGGACTAGCTTTATGAGTATTTGCTCTTCTAATTGAAACTTAGCCTACAGTTATGGGGTGCCTAAGGGTTACCACCTGAGAGCCTCCTTGTTGCTCAAATGTGGCCTCTCTCTAAGCCAAACCCAGCATTTGAATGCATTACCTTCCCCCCAACATGGGACATGACTCCCGGGGATGAGCCTCCCTGGCAATGAGGGATTAATATCAACTGCCAACTGGCAACACGTTTGGAAAAAGACCTTGAATAAAAGGGGGTAAAGGTAAAGAGAAATGAGTTCACATGGCTAAGAGACTTCAAAGAGAGTCGGGAGGTCATCCCAGAGGTAATACTTATGCATACCTCAGTAGGATCTCATAGAACACCAAAGTGGATATCACCCCACACCGAGGGACCCCTAAGGGCTCTGGTGACACCCAGGTCCTATACAAGTGGGGATAGCCCCAGAGATTGATGCCTAATTAGTGGGCTCTTCATTGGCATCTGTGTCCCTGAGAGTGACAGAGTTGGACTCAAACAAGTCATCCCTGCACATGGTCCATCAGTCCCTTCTACTCAAACCTATATGTGATGCAGGAGTTTTTAGGTGTACTTCTAGAGACTGTATCCTCTGGTCCAACTATGTGCCAGCTGTGCCTGGAATCTCAGTGGAGTTGCAACTCCCACCCTACAGCTCAATGGACTCATCCAAGTAACCTGGTGAAGAGACGATGATGGGCAACAGCCATCCCAGGGAACGGAGAGGGCCTGCAGCTGAAGGCAAGATAATACCATCCACTATATCCATGGAATATAAGCCCTCTCTCACTTGGAGGTGGAGTGGACATCACCTTCCAAGTCCCCTCAGGATGGGGGGAGGAGCTGTGGACTAGAGTGGACATGGTGGTGTTCTGTTGTAGACATATTGTGATTCAAGCAATGGAAGAAATTGTAACAATGAGGTGGAGCCAGTGGCCACTGGACATTTTTGGGGCAGGAAGAGGAGGGGCAGTTGAAATACTTGGGTTTTTTTGGGACTTTGGGGGTTGTCCTGAGTGGCGAAGCAGTGATGAATGTAGGCCATTTTCCATCAGAATATACCATGCAGAACTGGGTGGGAGAGAGTGTGTTCTGTGATGTGAACTGTGGTCTATGCTCGGTGGCAAGGCCCCAGGATGTGTATATCCATTGCGGGTGTTGTACCACACAGATGAGGAATGGTTGTGTGGGGTGTTGTTGGGGGTGTGGGCGGTGGGGAGCATGGGAATCCCTGTAGTTTCTAAGTAATATTTGGGTAATCTAGGCACCTTTAAAAAATGTGTATATATATATATAACAAATAACATTTATGTAAACAAATGCACATATATGCATATGTATTTATATATCATTTTACAAATAAAAAAAAAACAGCATGACACTGGCACAAGGACAAACTTAGATGACTAATGGAGTTGAACTGAGAGTTCAGAAATAGATGGTCACATCTATGGCCAATTGACTTTTGACAAGGGGCCAAGGCTAATCAATTGGGAAACAATAGTCTCTTCAAAAATGTTGCCCGGGAACTGGATATCCACATGCAAAAAATGAAGGCGTGCTGCACTCTCCCACCACATACAAAAATTAGTTAAAAAATGGATCAAAGACCTAAATGTAAGAATGAAGACCATAAAACTCCTAGAAGTAAATGGAGAGAACATCTTCAAGAACTTATGGTAGGCAGTGGTTTCTTAGACCTTCCACCCAAATCACAAGCAATAAAAGAAAAATAGATAAATGTGATCTCCTCAAAATTAAATGTTTTGGGCTTCAAGGGACTTTTACAAGAAAGTGAAAAGGCAGTCTATTCAATGGGAAAAAATATTTGGAAACTACATACTGATATGGATTTAATATCCAGAATATATAAAGAAATTCTACAAGTCAACAATAAAAAGACAAACAACCCAACTTAATACTGTGTGAAAGACTTGAAATAAACATTTTCCAAAGAAGAAATACAAATGGCTAAAAAGCACATGAAAAGATGCTCAACATCACTAGCGTTAAGGAAATGCAAATCAAAACCACAATGAGATGTCATTTCAGACCTACCAGTATAGCCACTGTTTGAAAAAAAAACCCAGAAAACCTCAAGTTTTTCAATGTATGGAAAAATAGGAACACTCATTAATTGGTGTTGGGAATGTTAAATGGTGCAGCCTCCGTGGAATACAATTCAGTGATTCCTGAGGAAGCTAAGTTTAGAATTGCAGTATGATCTGGCAGTCATTATACACAGATGAACTGAAAGTAGGGACTTGAACAGATATTTGCACACCAATGTTCATAGTGTCATTACTCACAATTGCCAAAAGATGGAAGCAACCCCATTGTCCATCCAGAAATGACTGGATAATCAAATGGACTTTGCCAAGAAAATGAAAAAGCAACCTACTCAATGGGAGAAAATGTTTGGAAATCACAGATCAGATAAAGAAATAATAGAAATATGGGACCTCCTCAAAATAAAACAAAAAGCTTTTGGGCCTCAAAGGAGTTTGCCAAGAAAAGGAAAAAGCAACCTACTCAGTGAGAGAAAATGTTTGGAAATCACATATCAGATTAGAATTTATGAGCATTCTTTCATAAATTGTAACAAAGGTCATACACTAATGCAAATTGTCAACACAATAGGGGGCATAAGGGAATGCTGTATTTTTTACATGACTTTTCTGTAAACCTATAAGTTCTCTAATTTAAAAAATTGCAATAATTAAAAAGAAACATTATGATAAGTGGAAGAAATCAGACATGTAGTTATACATATAAAATCCATTAATATAAATTAATATTAATATTTCTATTAAAATGTTAATATAAATAAATTTATAGAGATGGAATTGGATTAGCAGTTATGTAGACCTGGGGAAAGACAGAGGAATTGAGAGGTGACTGCTAAGGAATATAGGTTTTTTTTCCCCAAGTAATGAAAATGTTCTAAAATTGATTGTAGTGATGAATGCACAACTCTGATTATATTAAAAGCCATTGATTGTACACTTTGGAAGGATTGTATGGTATGTGAATGTATCTCAATAAAAATGCTTTGAAAAAAAAACAACCAAAAAAACCTCCCAACAAAGAAAAGCCCAGGACCAGATGGCTTCACAGTTGAATTCTACCAATCATTCCAAGAAGAATTAGCTCCAATCCTGCTCAAACTTTTTGAAAAAATTGAAGGAGAGAACATGACCTAACTAATTCTAAGAGGCCAATTTCATCTTAATACCAAAGCCAGATAAAGATGTTACAAGAAAAGAATACTACAGACCAGTTTCTCTTATGCAAATAGATGTAAAACTCCTCAACAAAATATTTGCAAATCGAATCAACCAGCACATGAAAAGTTTGTATAGCATGATCAAATGGGGTTTATCCCAGGTATGCAAGGGTGGTTCCACATAAAAAATCAATTAATGCAATGCACCACATTAACAAAATGTAAGAGACAAAAACCACATGATCACCTCAATTGATGCAGAAAAGGCATTTGACAAAATCCAGCATCCTTTATTGATACAAAATCTTAGAAAAATAGGTATAGAAGGAAATTTCCTCAACATGATAAAGCTACCATCATACTAAATAGTTAAAGAGTGGAAAGCTTTCCTTCTGAGATTGGAACAAAACAAGGAGGCCCAGTGTCACCACTGTTATTTAACATTGTGCTCGATGCTCTAGACAGAGCAGTTAGGAAAGAAAAAGAAAGGAAAGGCATCTACTTGGAAAGAAGATGTAACATTTTCACTATTTGTACATGAAATGATCCTATACATATTGAAAGTGCCAAAAAAAATCTACAACAAAGCTACTAGAACTAATGAAAAATTCAGGAAATTGTGAGATAAAAGATCAACACGGAAAAATCAGTGGTGTTTCTATACACTAATAATAAGCAATCTGTGGAGGAAATCAAGGGAAAAAATCCTATTTACAATAGCAACTAAAAGAATCAAATATCTAGGAATAAATTTTACCAAGGATATAAAGGACTTCTACACAGAAACCTACAAAATATTGCTAAAAGAAATTAAAGAAGATCTAATTAATTGGAAGGCCATTTTGTATTCATGGATTGGAAGACTAAATATCATTAAGATGTCAATATAACCTCAAATTATTTACAGATTCTATGCAATCCCAATCAAAATTCTAATAGCCTACTTTTCAGAAATGGGAAAACCAAAGGTCAAACTTATTTGTAAGTGTTAGGAGCCACAAATAGCCAAAAACGTTTTGAAAAAGAAGATTGATGTTGGAGGACACACATTTCCTTACTTTAAAGCTTATAATAAAGCTACAATTGGCAAAACAGCATGGTACTTCCACAAGGATAGATAAATTGACCAATGGAATTGAACTGAGAATTCAGAAGTAAACCTCTGATTTCTAAGAAAGGGGCCAAGTCCATTCACTTGGGAAACAATAGACTCTTCAAAAAATGGTGATGGAAGAACTTGATGTCCATATTCAAAAGAATAAAGAAGCACCCCTATCTCACACTGTATACAGATATTAACTTAAAATGGATCAAAGACCTAAATATAAGAACCAAGATAATAAAATTCCTAGAAGAAAATGTAGTGAATCATCTTCAGGATCTTCTGTTAGACAATGGTTTCTTAGACTACATCCAAAAAAAAAAACATGCAATAAAAGAAATAATAGATATATGGGACCTCCTGAAAATTAAGAAAAAACTTTTGGGCCTCAAAGGACTTTGCCAAAAAATGAAAAGAAACCTACTCAATGGGAAAAAAAATATTTGGAAATCACATATCAGATAAGTATTTAACATCCACAACACATAAAGAAATCCTACAACTCAACAGTAAAAATACAAGCAACCCAATTTGAAAATGTATGAAAGACTTGAATAAGACATTTCTCCATAGCAGAAATGCAAATGGCCAAAAACATATGAAAAGATGCTTAACATCATTAGCTATTAGGGAAATGGGAATCCCATCCCCAATGATATACCATCTCACACCCATTAGAATCGCTACTATTTTTTAAAAAATTATAAGTGTTGGAGAGGATGTAGAGAAATAGGAACACTCCTTTGCTGCTGGTGGGAATGTAAAATGGTGCAGCTACTGTGGAAGACAACTTGGCAGTTCTTTTGAAAGCTAAGTATAGAATAAGCATATGACCTGGCATTCCTGCTAGGAGGTACATACCCAAAATAATTGAAAATATATTTGCATACTGATGTTCATAGTGGCATTATTCACAATTGCCAAAAGAATGAAGCATCCCAAGTGGATGTCAATCAATGAATGGATAAACAAAATGTGATATATGTGTGTGTGTGTGTGTGTGTGTGTGTGTATACATATATGAAAATTGTTCAGCTGTAAAAAGGAATAAAGCCCTGATACATGTGACACTATGGGTGAAACTTGAAGTTACAATGCTCAATTAAGTAAACCAGACACAAAAGGACAAATATTGTATTATTTCACTGATATGAAATAATTATAATGAACAAACTCATAGAGTTAGAATCTAGAATCTAGGTTTCCAGAGGCTGGGTTGTGGGCAAAGAATGGGGTGTTAATGAATAATTTGTATAGAGTTTCTATTTAGGTTCATTGTAAAAATTTGGAAATGGATGTTGGTGATGGTAGCACATTCTTTTGAGTGTAAATAACAGCACTGAATTACATATGTGAATGTGTTTAAAGGGGGAAGTTTAGGTTATATACATGTTCCTAGAATAAAAACTAAAAGATAAAACATAGGACTATGTAACACATGAAAATAATTTTTAATGAGGGACTATAGTTAACAGTAGTAGAAAAAAAAATGTTCTTTAATGAAGTATAACAAATGTACCACACTAATGCAAAGTGTTAATAATAAGGTAGTACATGGGGAAAAATGCACCTATTGTAAACAGCAGACTGTAGTTAATAGTACAATTTTAATATTCTTTTGTCAGGTTTAACAAAGGTACCTCAATGATAGAGGGGTATATGGGAACACTATAATTTCTATATGATCTTTCTGTAAACCTACAATTTGCCTAATTAAAAAAATTAAAATAAGAATAGAAGGATATATATATTATTGAGATGCTGAGGTAAATACAATAAGAGTTGAAAAGTAAAAAAAATAAAGTTATTTCTTTTAATATAAAGGAAAATGGATGGCAAGATAAGGCCCCTGTTCAGTTTATTAAATTTTATAATATTTCTTGGCTCTTCAGATGAGCATCTATAACCTTGGTAAAAATAAAACATTTTAATAAATCAATTCGTGTAAAAAATGACAACAGAGAACACAAACTGTGTATCGATAGAGTGGAAATAGAGTTTATATAAGAGATGTTACTGAATAGGAAAATTTTAGAAATGTAAGTAGCAAATAATGACCACAACATTAAGAAATTCACAAATTTTAGGAGGGTTGTCTTCTTTAGATTTATTTTAAGAGCAGACAGGGCTTCTCCACAAGTATATTGCTTCTGCCAATATCCATGAATATCCATGAAAGTCACAATTACAAGGCAAACAGGAAATCATAGAGAGGTTGTGCTAATTTACAAAGATTATATAGCAAGTCATTGCCCAAACCAATACTCAACCCCAAATCTACAGCTCTCTGGGAGGTTTTTTTTTGGAAATTTCCTCCAATTCTTTAACAGAGCCAAATCTAGGAAAAGCCTGTATCTCCTCTTTTATCTTTCTGCATCACCAGCCTCCTTATAGCTTCCATGACATCTCTGTTTCTCAAAGTGTAGATTATGGGGTTGATCAAAGCTAGAATCAGATTATACAGCAGTGCCACAAAATTGGTCACATCATGAGAGAGCTTTGGCTTGGGAATCAAGTACACATAGATGATAGCACTGTAGAAAATAGATACCACCATGAGATGGGAGCCACAGGTCCCAAAGGCCTTCTGTCTTCCCCCAGGTGTCTTTATCCTCAACACACTATGAGAAATATGTCCATAAGAGACCACAATCAGTGAGAGAGGAGAGGAAAGGAAGATGCTACTTAGTATCATAAACTTCTTGTAATTTGTGGTGTCCACACAGGCCATCTACATCATTGGGGGCATCTCACAATAAAAATGGTTTATCCAGTTGTGGCCACATCAGGGAAGGGTCATTGTGATAGGAGTGTGGACAAATAAGTTGCTGAAATCAATTAACCAGGATATGCTGGCCAGTGTGCAGCACAGCTGTGGTGGCATGAGGGAAAAATAATGGAAAGGCTGGCAGATAGCAACATAGCGATCATATGCCATCATGGCCAGAAGGACACACTCAGTGCCCCCAGACTCAGGGTGATGAGAAGCTAGACCACACATCCAATGAAACTTATGGATTTGTCTGGCCCCCCATGATTGACCAACATCTGATGGCTGATGCAGGTCACATGGATGAGGTCAATAAAAGAGAGATGAGTGAGGAGGAAATACATGGGTGTGTAGAGATTGGGGCCCAGGCAGGAGACAAGTATAATGGTCCCATTGTCCAATAGTGATTGAAAGTAGAATATCAAGTTGAAAACAAATAAAATACTCTCTAGCCACGGCTGTGAAGCCCACCAAAGTGAAGTCTTCTCCAGCTGTGGAATTGTCTCTTCCCATCACCTTCTGGGTGACATGTAAGGAAAATTTTAAAAATCCATTTGACCATTGTGCTCTATCAGTGGTGTATGAGAATACTGTCTCTGATTAAGTTTACTATCAAATCCCTGTTCATACATTTCCCTCCATTTCCCCAAAGAGACAGCTGGCCAATTCAGGTGTCCCTTAATTAGAAATAGGAAGTTATATGAATAGAAGAGAAAGGTATCAAATTCCTGCAAGAATTGCCTCATAGCACAATTATCTCTCCCATCTTTTCTCTTGGAACCCTCATTCCTTTTTTATGTTCCTGCTCAAAATGCCTAAAATGCCTCATTGCTTTGTCCTTCATAATATCCTCTTTTATATATCTCAAATCACCTGTTCTGTGTCCTATATGCTCTTACCTAATTGTCAATTAAACATCAATCACATCATCAAATCCCCCAAAGAGATGAAAAGCAGTATCATTGCTTACACTGAAGGCAGAAATTTTCCTAAGATATGGGGAGTAGGGAGACCTTCTCCAGGACCCAATTTTGAAAAAATCTGTGTTGCTGACAGATGGACATGACTCAAAGAGACAGACAGACAGGTAGAAGGTAATGACTCAGTCTGGTACTGACAATTTCATCCTCTTGATCCCAATAATCTGGTGTACAAGGAGGGTCCAGCCCTCTACTCTCTGTTCCCATCATGTCCTTTTCTTGTGACTTCTTGTCTTCATCACAGCTGCATTGATATTTGTTTTACTCTTATTATGTCTGGTTAAAAATAATTCAGTGGAAGACTGAGAGTTTTATATATCCTCTGCACCCAAACCAGAAAGGAGAAATCTGCTCCAATATAGTAATATAAGTTTACATTACTGGTGACCTTTAGGGAGTACCTTGGCATTGATATTAAAGGTTAGTTCATGTTCCCTGCTCAAACTGTATAAAGGATTATGCAGAACACTAGGTGATTCCAAATTCAATTTGCCCCCCTTTTTTGGTAGACAAAATGACTAAATATGCATAACGCTTCTTTATTAAAATCTTCACATAGTGCACTCACTCAACTCCCACAGTGGACCAATTTAATGCAAAAAAAAAAAAAAAACAAGGAAAGAAACATGTATTGCATCAGTATGTCAGCAGTTCTTACACGTGTGCATGACAGTCACCATGAGAGCTTGTTAAAACATATATTTTTGGCCTCACCTTCAGAGTCTCTGATGCAGTAAGTCTGAGCTGGGATCCAAGAAATTACATTTCTAAAAAGTTTCCAGGAGATGTTGATGCTGCTGGTTGGGGACAACACTCAGAGAATCACAGTCCTACCCTTTTTTTTTTTTTTTTTTGTGGGTTAGTCTCCATAGTATAATTCATTGACTAGACACTCAACACCTGCTTCCTTAATGAAATAGTTAGCAGATGGATGATGCAATTCTAATAATGGCCTTATAATATTGAGTAGAATTTCATAAAGAGGTTGGTGGCAAAACCCTAGTTCCCAGGACTGAAACAATGCCTGTTTTCACACCTTATTATCCTCACACTCTCAAACCACTTAATCCCTCATCTGTCAGTGTGGGGACATATTGGCATCTGTCCAAGAAAACAAACCATTAATAGAAACATACAAGTATGTACATTTCTGCACATATTGTGTAAATGTGGTTCATATTATTGATAATGACCACAGAAAAACAAATTAATATAAGTGTAATTTCACAACTTTCTCTAAAAGCATGAGGATCAAGAAGTCTTCCATAAAGGCACATATATGAATGAAATTTTCTTATCTGCTGTTCCTTACTCTGTTGCTTATAGGAGGTACAAATGAAAACAGAGTTGAAGATTTGAATTCCTTCTTAATCCTGTTATCTTCACATTGGGCAAAAAATACTTCTGACACTTTTTCCTGGCCACAATAGAGAACCACAACTTTGACATACAATCTAATAAAAGTAGGCAAGTGTTCAGAAAGAAAACTTAAATCAAACCTGAATGATCACTGGAAATACAATTCAAACATAAAGTGGAGATTTAATATCATGCAAAAAATCAGTCTTTCCCCCTCTTATTAATATAAATCATAAAAAGTAGCAAGGAGATTTAGAAACAGAAATTTATTGTTCATTTTCAGCAAATCTAGGAATTACTTAAAACTCAAGACCAAAAATTTTAAGAAGGACTGCCAAACATGATGGGAATTTATGCTGGAGAGAGTACGGAGGAGATGCTTGGAAAGATTATTCTACACTACAGATCTCAGAAAGAGGCAACAAAAGACACTTCTCGAAGGTGAGAAGTACACCCTCAGCTCTAAATCCCCTTTTGCAGAGTAGGTACCATGTGCCAAGGCTGGTGACAAAGATTGGATTTAGAAACCTGAGGAATAGGACAAATATGAAATCACACACACAAGCCATATTTATAAAGAATTGCTGTCACAGAGTGATAGGAGGAGAAGAGAATGTTGACATTTGATGAGCCCCACAACTTCTGTCTCCTTGTTTGAGGTGAAGTAAAAGCTACATAAGCATACAAAAACCACTATATCAGAAGAAAAATTCCAGTCATCCTGCAACAATTCCCTGGCTGTCCCTCATAGAAACTTCATGCAAATAGTTGGTGAAAAACACTCATCTTAAAATGATAGCAATGGAAAAGAAATAGCAGAAAGCCTGCATAAAAATCCCATAAGAAATACATGATGAAAGCAAGAGGAAATATAAGTAACAGATAAAGAACACAAACCAGAAATAAAATATTGCCAAGGAGCAGAGGAAAATTGGGACAAGCATTTCACCATGAATAATTTAAAAATATATGACAAAAGGAAATCACCTATTAGAAGCATCAACATAGTGAAGAGATTTAAAACTTCAAGGAACATAAGGCAAGAAAAAAACGATATGAACTGTGACCCAGCAAAGATCAGGAAACTGAGGGAAAAGGTAAATATTATAGTACCACAGAAATAAAGACAAAATTGAATAAGGTGCACACAGAAAGCTGCATAAAAGAGACAAATAAGAGAAGTGAGAAAATTGAAACAGCAGTAAAGGAAGATTTGAAAGGATTTAGAAAATATTAAGTATGAAAGGAAGACAGGAAGATAGGAGTACTCAGTGAAGAAAATAAAGATCATGGACTATTGCAACACATTATTGGAAAGGATTACTGAAAATAAAGAAGATTTGAGTCTACAGTCTGGTGAAGTTAGTGAATGTCAAAGATACAGAAGCCTCTGGGCATCTAGACAAATGGATTAAGTCTCTTGTGTGAGCAAAGAAATCAGTCTGGCTTCAGACATCAAGACAGTATTAAACATTGGAAGACCCTAAAGCTGAACCCATAAACTCTTTAATCAGGCTTTACTTGAGGCATACGGGGCCTGTGCAAATATTTTTTTGTGTGTACTCTTGTTTTAATGAAACAAATTATTTCCATGAAAAAAGTACCATGTTGGCCCGTGGGAGCAAGGAGTTCCAGAGTTTGTCAAGCCATCTGATAGACCTCACCAGCAGAGCAAAGAATCAAAAAGCCTTTCTATGTCTCCATTTCTGCCAAATGGAGAAATAAGACAGGGACCCATGAATGTCCTGGACCAGACTGGGTTCCTAATTTGACTGCAGTGAGCCATAAAATTTGAGGAAGTCACTCCAACATATGAGGACCCTGAGGCTTAAGGCCATGGTAAAACTCCTGCTTTCACCTGGGTGCAAGGACACTGCAGGTTCTTAAGATAAAAAGTGTGGCCCAAGGATTTTATAACCACAAAATTTTAAATATGCAAGGGCTGTGGGAATGTAGCTCCAATGAGCCCAGATATCAGATAAATATCTATATCCAAAGGATCAACATGGAGCATTGAAATTTACTACCATACGAAACTAAATGCAGTGTGGAGAATAGTGTGACAGTAGTGAATGTAAAATTTGTATGTCTTGAAAATGTTGAACTGACATGTACAACACATTTTTGGAGGGAAATATGGAAAAATAAAATTGCAAGGTCTGGATCACAAATTTAGCATCACCTCAGCAAACAATGCAATCAAATAGGGAATGTTCACTATATTAACATATTACAAGGTTGAGTTCAAACCAAAAACCATGAACAAGACAAAACAATTCATAATACCAAATTATGATATGATACCAATAAAATCCTCACAAGATTTTACTTTGGAGTGGGATAAGCTTTTCTAAAATTTTTGTGGAAACTAAACAAGCAGGAAAAGGCAAGAAAATCTTTAAAATAAAAGAATAATCAGAGGGTATCACTCCTTCCAGACGTTATGACATATTCTAAAAACTCAATAATTTAATCAGAGTATTATGAATACTAGGGTAGATAGCTCTGTGAAACAGAAGAATGAATTCATAAATAGACCAAAATACATCTGGAAATCTAGTATTTGATAATGGTACAACACAAATCAGTGGGGGAAAGAGAGATTATTCAATAGATGTTGTTAAATCACCTAGTTAGCAATCTGGAATAAAGATAAAGTTGGAAACATACCACAACCCTCACTCAAGGAGAAATTCAAAATGGATCAAGTATTTAAATATTAAGAAATAACTACAATAGAACTAGAAGAAACCATGATAAAATTCTTTGCAGCAAGGAAGAAAAGTTCTAACATTTACACAAAACCAAAAAATACCCCAAAACCTAAAAATATTCATAAATCAACTTCTATAGTTCACAAACCTAAAAACAAAGGCAAAAGAAAAACTGAAAACTGGAACAAATATTTGTAATTCACATCATAATGAGCTAAACTTCCTAATATAAAAAAGCATCTACTTGATAACACATTATAGTGAGTATAACTAACATGGTTGGTTTATAAAAGTGATTGTGGCTGAAAGGAGTAGTCTAGGGATGTAAATGTCAAATGAAGGAACCTAAAGAATAATCTGGGTACTGAATAACATAGTGAACCTGGTAGTGGATGAGGATTGTGGTTAATAGTACAAATAGAAGAATATACTTCTATGAACTGGAACAAATGTACATCACTATTACAAGTCGTTAAGAATATGGTGATGCATGGGAAAAATACAATTAACATAACTCATGATCTACAGTTAAGAGCAATATTGTTATACTCTTGCATCAGTGTCAAAGAAGGTACTATATCAATGCTAAGGGTAAATAATAGGGGAGTATGGGAATTTTTCTTTTGGACTAAGGAAAACATTAAAAAATTTACTGAAGTGATGACTGCACACTCTGTGATGAAAGTGAGAACCACTAAATGTACACTTTGGATGGACTGTACTAGACATGGGACTGTACAACACGGTGAACCATGTGGTAGATGATGGACTGTGGTTAACAGTATAAATATGACAGCTTTCTCTCATGAACTGTATCAAATGTACAATACTCATTCATGGTGGTAATAATAGGGTATTATATGGAAAAAATATATGAAATGTAAGCTACGGACTATAGTTAGTTGCAATATTTTGATGGTGATCTTTCATAATAAATAAGAAATGTTTCAGACAGTGCAAGGTGTTAGTGGAAGGGTGATGTATGGGAATTCTGCACATTATCCATGATTTTTTGTAAGCTCACAACATCTGTAATAAAAACATATATTATATAAAAAGTGTCTACTAATGAGTAGGATAATAAACTAATAGACAACAAAGGGCGTGAAGACAATTCACAAAAATAGGAAATGTAAATAATTCTGAAAATTAGAAAAGATCCCAACCTCACTCATGATAAAAGAAATGCAAATTTAATCTACTGTTCAGCATCTGTATTAGTCAGCCAAAGGGGTGCTAATTTGTAATACCAAAATGGGTTGGTCTTTATAAAGGGTATTTATTTGGGGTAGAAGTCCAAAGATACCAGGACATAAAACATTAAGTTTCTTCTCTCACCATAGTCCACTGCCACATGTTAGAGAAAGAAAACTGCTTGCATTTGCCAGTGTTCAGGCTTCTGGGGTTCCTCTCTTCCCGGGGCTACGTTTCTCTCTGGGCTTAGCTCCTGTTTCCTCCACAAGGTCAGTTGTAGACGATTAGGTGAACGGCTTGCTTCTCTTCTCCTGGGGCCTTCTTTCCAACATCAAAACTGCTTCTCAAAAGACTGCTTCTACTCTGTTCTTTGCCTTGCCTTTTATATCTGATTCCCCACCCACCAAGGGGTGGAGCTCAATGACATAATGACGTGGCCCAGTCAATGCCCTAATCATAACTTAATCATGCCCAGATTAACAGATGAGTTTAAAAGCATGATCCACTTATATTTTTGGAATTCATAATTACATCAAACTCCCCAACGGCCACGTTCCACCCTCTGAATTCCAAAAATACATTACAATATTAAAAAAAACTTAAATCAGTAGCAATCAAAGTACAAAATCATATCAAAATCATTTTAAAGAAATACAGTTTGTCTCCAGGCAAAATCCCATCTGCTGTAGACCTATGAAACTTACAAAACCATTTAACTGCTTTCAATACACAAATGGAAAGACAAAGGATAAACATTTTCTTTATCATAAGGAGAAATTGAAATGTTAAGCATGAGTCATGGATCCTCTACAGTTCAGTAAACCTGCAGGGCATTGTCCATTCGATTTCAAAGTCTGAGAGTCATTCTTAAGATGATGGCTTCTTCTCCTTGGGGCCACATGGGAACCCACCCTTTACACAGGCTTGCCTAATGGCCATTTTTTTGGTTCCACCCTCATCAAGCATCTGGGTGTCGACCAAGCTCCATACCTCACCCTCCAAGAATGTTGGGGTGATTGCCACACCTTACAAAATCTTTGGGTTAGAGTCTTAGTGCCCCGAGTACAGTGAGGTGAAGACAACATTCCCCCTAACCTTTGGCATACAGGCTCAACCCTCTCAGAGCAATGAGTTGACCACCTGGCCTTCCCTAAACTTTAGCATACAGGTTCAACGCTCTCAGAGCAATGAGTTGACCACCTGGCCTTCTCTAATAAGTGGGGGACAGGAACACCCCTCTCAGACCTATGGGGTGTTGACCTTAACCGCCCTAATCTTTGAGGAATGTCCTCCATCCTCCCTGCACCCTGGGGTGGCAAAACTCTCCCAGAACATTGGGTGGGGATAGCCACCCTCTTCAACTGCTGGGGAAATCTCACCCTCCCTGTGCCATGGGGCATCCAAACTTTCTCAGAACATTGGGTAGGAATATCCACCCCCTTCAACTGCAGGGGCAAACTCACCCTCTCTGTATGCATGGGTGGGGCTCCACTCTTGGCACAAGAAGATGTCTTAAGTCCAAATCTCTGCTTCCACAGTTTTCTCCTTAAAGCTGATTCTCCTTCAATCTCTCCTTTCCATGTTCTCTTCTGTCCAAGCTGACAATGGTTTTGTTCATACAGCTCTCTCAAAAATTTTGTTGGTTTAGCATGCAGGAAGCAGGGGTCCAAGCCATCAGACAGTAAGACTTTCCACAAGTCTTTCCTAGATAACTGCTTCTTCAATTCTGATTTACAAGTTCCAAGTTTAGTAAAGTCTTCAAGTTCCAGAATCAGTTTCTGTTTTCTTTGTGCCCAAAAGTTTAGTCCTTTGTGTATTTCGCTCATCTGGTATTTTGCTATAAGCTGCAAGGAGAAGCCAAGCCACATTCTCCAAGTTTACCTTGGAAAGTCCTTCAGCTAAATGCTGAGGTTCGCCATTTTCAAATTCTGTCTTCCATGTAACACCAGGAGTTAATCTTTCTAAGTTCTCTGCAACTTTAAAACATGGATTGCCTTTCCTCCAGTTTCCAATAGTAGTTTCACCATTACTTCTAGGTCATCATAGAAAGTCTCTTTAGCGTCCATATTATGATCAACAGTCTCTTCAAAGTGATCTAGGACTTTTCCAACAAGCATTTCAGAATTCCTCCAAAAAACACCCCTTATCCATTTATAAAACCGTTCCAACATTTTGGTAATTACAAAAGCACTTCCCCACTCCTCGTTACCAAATTATGTATTAGTCAACCAAAGGGGTGCTAATTTGTAATACCAAAATGGGTTGGTCTTTATAAAGTGTATTTATTTGGGGTAGAAGTCCAAAGATACCAGGACATAAAGCATTAAGTCTCTCCTCTCACCACAGTCCACTGCCATATGTTAGAGCAAGACAGCTGCCGGTGTTTGCCAGGGTTCAGCCTTCTGGTGTTCCTCTCTTCCCAGGGCTGATTTTCTCTCCTGGCTTATCTCCTGTTTCTCCACAAGTTCAGCTGTAGACAATCAGGTGAAGGGCTTGCTTCTCTTCTCCTGGGGCCTTCTTTCCAACATCAAAACTGCTTCTCAAAAGACTGCTTCTACTCTGTTCTTTGCCTTGCCTTTTATAGTCGATTCCCCACACACCAAGGGGTGGAGCTCACTGCCCTACTGACGTGGCCCAGTCAACGCCCTAATCATAACTTAATCATGGCCAGATTAACAGATCAGTTTAAAAACATGATCCAATTATATTTTTGGAATTCATAATTACATCAAACTGCCCAATGGCCACAGCATCATTCTCACATTAAATTTTGTAGAGATGGTAAGTATAAATTAGAGCAAATTTATTGAGAAAAGTATATATTTATCATTATGAATGGAAAGCCCTGTGTATCAGCTACTTCACTTCTAAAAGTTTAGCTTACAGATACTTTCACAAATGTACAAAATGATGTATATAAAAATCTATTCATTGAAGTATTGTTGGTGTTTGTCCTAGAGGACAGTGAGGAACATTCCTGGGCAGAGCAAACTGTGGTCATCTTAGAGGCACTACCTCCTTTGCCACCAATGGATGCCTTTTATGGCTTGTTTCAGGTCCCTTCACACTAATGATTTAGAAGTCATTTCCTATATCCAGTACCAAAGGACCTCCTTTATCTTAGGTTAGTTCTACCAGTAGCCAGATGGCAAGGAAAATCACTGATTCCATACCCACTTAACAATGATATTTGTATGCTGAATACAATCAGATCATCCTGATCCTTTTCATATTTTTCTATTCTTTTCATCATCTTCTGGGTATTTCTCTATTTCTTCATGTCCTTCTTAAAAAGATCTGCCCTTGAATTGGGCTCAGATCCTGATTTAAAGCATAAGAAAGCAAAATCTCTAAGTATCGTTGTGTTGTAATAAAATAAGTGCCATGGCCTAGCACTCATGCCAGTCCCAGAAAGAACTAGAAATAAACAGAAAATCCTTCAAAATATACCAAAGAGTGTTTGACATGGGTGAGGATTCCTCTATACACACAAATCCATTTCTTCTCTTCTTCATAATTTTCTGTCTCACTTTTCTGACTAATGTTGCATTGAGATGCACAAAGAGTGCTTGGAGAGAGAAGTTTAGCCAGCTTATTGCATGTAAAAAATGGATGTAGACTGCAATGAAGATGAATGTGTTTATGGCTGAACACAGGGTTTCTTTCTGTTGCCATCTCCTGGTATCACACTGGGTCTCTGAGAGGTCTTACCCACAAATTGCATGTGTGTGCACTGGCAAGTCTCCCTCCTCCAAGCCCAGACACAAACACACACTCACCACCACCACCATCAGCACCTCCTTGAGGACAGGACTCTTCTCTTCTGCTGCTGGTTCTGAGATGAGTCTATATGACTCTCCCTTTCTTCAGTTTAAAGGGGATCAACACACATACACCTGAACTATCTCCTAAGTACCCAAACTTTTAGGGAGTTTCCTATGTATTTTAATTGAAGTCCAGGAATGTTGAAAAGCCTACAGTAAGAGATTTTTCTAAAATGCTCTGAAATATTTCTAACTTCTTGTTCTAGCTTCCTTTTTACATCACCCATTAATTTTTCTCTTTAAAGCCAATCCTACACAGCCTATTCTCTTCCTCTTTCCCATATCTCTTTCTTTTTATAGATAAAGCCCCATTTTAAAATCCTACATGTTCCATTACTTTTAGTTAAAACTCCATGTAGGTGAGATAGACGGAAGCAAGATGGCATTAGTTTAGGAGGGCACTTGCTGACTCACTCCCTGAGGACAGCTGATTTGGGACAGGGTCTTGCACGGGTGTCTGTGCTGTGGGCGCACGGAGCGAGAAACTTGGGACATCTATCTGGAGGCAGCTCGATGGGGTGGATTGCTCGGTAGAGATTCATGAGTTTTAACCCTGCCCGTGGAAGTTAACACAGAAGGCTGAGCCACACCCTCAGGGAAAAGGGCTGGTTTGAGCCACAACTCCTGCTGGCAACCCGGTGAGAGGGAGTGTTCTCCGAGAGTGAGAGGGTTCTGGCGAAGGGTTCAGTGGGGTTTCCTTTCTGTGGATTTGACTGCCCTGGAACCCCTTGCAGCTTTGGGAACAAAATAGCTGGCTTGAATCAGCACTAGGCAAAGGGGAGTTGTGAATCTGCTGAGGAAGTTGATTTACCTAGCTGCCCAGGGATACGCCCGAACTCCCAATGGCAACCCGGTGAGAGGGAGCATTCTTGGAGAGTGGGAGGGCTCTGAAAGAAGGTGGAAAGGGGTTTCTTTTCTGTGGAATTGGCTTCCCAGACCCCCTCATAGCGTTGGGGAACAGATAAGCCAGCTTGAAGCCCGACAGGCTGAGGCAAGAGGCAAATCTGATGAGGAAGCCCAATTTACCCGGCAGCCTGGTGACACTGAGGCTTGGCTCCAGAGGGGGCAGAGTCAGCAAATTTTATCATTCTGCATGGACAAGCATCAGAACTTAGCTCCCCTGGGGAGGCCAGGAACTAGGAAGTGCTTGATTAGTTTCCACAAGCCTAGTTAGGGTCCCCTCGGTGAAGGAGGTGGTCTAAAAGAGGACTTCTTTGGGATCCCTTATTTCATCAAAAAAAAAAAAA
>JAQZBX010053804.1:0-18795 GCA_029593785.1 Cabassous unicinctus | reverse complement strand
CCCTTCCAAAAGAAGCCCTGTATCCATTAGCAGTCACTCCATACTCTCCCCCTCCCACAGCCCTAGGTAACTATGATTCTACTTTCTTTCTTCATAGATTTCCTATCCTGGACATTTCATATAAATGGAATTACATAATATGTAGTCCTTGTGACTGCTGCCTTCTACATGCCATCATGCTTTCAAATTTGAGTCATATTGGAGCATATATCAGTATTCCATTCCTTTTTATTGCTGACTTGCACTGTATAGATTTACCATATTTTATTTATTCATTCATCAGTTGATGAACATTTAGATTGTTGTACAGTTTGGCTATTATGAATAATGTTTGCTATGAAAATTCATATGTAAGTGTTTGTGTGCATATAAGTGTTTATTTCTCTTGGATATATACCTAGAAGTGGAAATGCCATGTCACAATATATTTTTTATGTTACTATCTTTACTTTAAAATGTCATGAATATTCTTCTATCTTCTTAAATATTATTCAAAAATTTCAATGAATAAACTAAATGTTTTTTATAGAACCTGTTTATAACGTGTTGTTTTCTATTCCATTACCCATTGATGGCTGTTTCTAAAAGTTTTGTAATTATAAACAATTTCATAGTAAACAATATCATAGCTCAATATTTTTGCTCATCCATAATGATTTCTTTCTAATAAATTCTTAGATGTGGAATTTCTTATCATATTTTTCAACTTTGTCCCAAAGAATAGTTGTAGCATTTTATGTGACCAATATTTTAAACGCAAATGAAAGGACTAATTTTCCCTTTCAACACTAAGTATATTGACTTTTAGCATTTGTCAATCTTATTGATGGAAATGGTATTTCATTTTTGTTTTCATTTGCATTTTAGCTACTATTTTTTGAACATTTTCCTTTATCTTTTCTTGAATTTCTTTCTTTTTTTTAAATTTCTGTTTTAATGATCATGCCTTTTGAAAATTTTACTGCTGTTTCATATATTTGAAATTAGGGAATGTGTTAATATTTAGGTGAAAAAAATCTATCAACAATTAGTAAATTATCCTAGTATCTTTTTTTTTTTTTACACTGAATCAAAATGTTATCTTTAGGCTCTACTATATGCTCATATTTCCTTTTCCATTTCATTGGACTTTCAGGTTTTTAGAGCTTTGTATTTTCCTCCTTTTCTAGAGTAAATATCCCCTTTTAACTCTTCTTAATAGGCTTGACTTGGTTATTTTCATTGATTTATTGTTTCCAAATTAATATTAAAATTATTTGCCAAGTTCCAAATGAAGGAATCATCCTGTGGCTCAATTTGGAATTATTTTATATTGTAGGTTAATTTGGGATGAAATGGCATGTTTATTTCCAGGGACATAGTATGTGTTTACATTCCTCAAAATCAAAATGATTTTTACCACATTTCATGAATTCTAGGCAAATAAATATATTCCAAACAAAACCATCAAGTCATTGAAGTGTTTTAATATCTCATATTTCTAAGATTTTTAAAATTGTTTTACATGTTCTCATATTTGAAACTATATTGCCAGATATATGTAGAATAAGTATTCATTTTGGGACTTTTATCAATACTTTTTGCCTTCATTTTATTAATGTGTACCTTTTCCATAATCCAATTGTTTCTGATATCAGTATTGTTCAATCAGACCTTTTACATACTCCCCTATTATCAACACAGTACATCTTTGGCATAGATGCAAGACTATTACATTATTACTTTTAACCACACTCCATAGGTCAATCCAGTTGTATTTTTCCCATGCTTCTCCACATTTCAACCAACCTGTAATACTGATGTATGTCTGCTCTAGCTCACAAAGGACACTCTTGCATCTGTACCCTTAATCACTATTCTCATCCACCACTGGGTTTACTGTGCTATTCAGTCTCTAGATTATTTTCTATCTTTCTGTCAATTGACATTTACATCCCTAGACTACCATTTTCAGCCACTTCTCCATTTATAAACTAGCTGTTCCTCATTGTAATGTGTTACCATCAACTCTGTACATTTCCACACTTTCACAGTAAAGCTAATTAAAATTTCTACATGCATTAAATATCTGTAGTCCATCTCAGTCCTCCGCTTATCTACTTTAAAAACCCCCACATACCACGCGGTCTTGAAGATATTTTCCTACATTTTCTTCTAGAAATTTCATGGTTCTTGTTTTTATATTTAGGTATTTGATTCATTTTGTTTTAATTTTTGTATAAAGTGTGAGATAGGTTTTCTCTTTCCTTCTTTTGCTATGGATATCCAATTTTCTCAGCACCATTTTTGAATGGACTGTTCTGCCCAAGTGGGGTGGGTTTGACATACTAGTTAAAAATAACTTGTACATAGATGTCAGGATCTGTTTTTTAACCTCAATTCTCTTCCATTTGTCTATGTGTCTGTCTTTATGCAAGTACCATTCTGTTTTTATTGCAGTGGCTAGGTAATACAAATTAAAGTATGGAAATGAGAGTCTTCCAACTTCACTTTTCCTATTTAAGATGTTTCTGGCTATTTAGTACCTCTTACCCTTGCAAATAAATTTGATAATCATGTTTTCCGTTTATTTTTAAAATTCTGGTGGAATTTTTATTGAAATTGCTTTGGATATGTATATCAATTTGAGTAGAATTGACATCTCAATGATACTTAGTCTTTCAATCCATGAGGATGGAATATTCTTCCAATTATTTAGGTTTTTTCATTTGTCTTAATAATGAGTTATAGTTCTCTGAATACAAGTACTTTAAATCATTCGGTAAGTTTATGCCTGAATATTTGGGTTTATCTGTCATATTTTATTTTCACCACTCTTTTGACACTTTTAGTTACTTTTATTGATGTAATCTTCATTTCTAGATTCTCTTCCAAGACTCTCTTTCCTGTGTTTACTTTTCAGGCTGTAGCACACCTTTTAGTATTTCCTGCAAAGTATGTCTCTTGGTTACAAACTCTGTCAGTTTCTATTTATCTGTGAATATTCTAAACTCACCCTCATTTTTGAAAGACAATCTTGCTAGATATAAGATTCTGGTTGGAAGATTTTTTCTAGCAGTATCTTAAATATATCATACCACTGTCTTCTTTCCTCCATGGTTTCTGATGAGACATCAATACTTAATCTTATTGGGTAGCTCTTATACATTATGCCTTGCTTTTCGATTGCTGCTCTCAGATGCTCTCTTTATCTTTGGCATTTGACATTCTGACATTCTGATTAGTATGTGTCTTGGAGTTGGTCTATTAGGTTTTTTTTGGATGGGAATACATCGTGCTTCTTGGACATGGATATCTATGTCCTTAAATAGGGTTGGGAAATTTTCTACCATTATTTCTTCAAATAATCCCTTGGAACTTTTTCCCTTCTCTTCTCCTTCTGGGACACCCATGACATGTATGTTTGCATGTCTCTTGCTGTCCTTTAGTTCCCTGAGATCTTGGTCAAGTTTTTCCAATGTTTTCTTCATCTGTTCTTTTGTATGTTCACTTTCAGAGGCCATTTCTTCAAGCTCACCAATCCTTTCTTCTACTTCCTCAAATCTGTTATTATATGATTCCAGTGAATTTTTAATTTCATTTATTGCACCTTTCATTCCCATAAGACCTGCTGTTTTTCTGTGTATACTTTCAAATTCTTCTTTTTGCTCATCCAATGTCTTCTTAATATCCTTAATTTCTTTAGCCATCTCATTGAATTTACTACAGAGATTTGTTTGAACATCCATGATTGGTTGTATCAACTCCTTTATGTCATCTGGAGGCTTAACTTGTTCCATTAACTGGGCCATATCTTCCTGTTTCTTGGTGTGGATTGCAATTTTTTTATTGGTGTCTTCGCATCTGACTTTCTAGAGTATTTATTCAAGATGCAGTTTTTCTCTTTAGTTTAGGAATTCCTGCCCTTCTCACTTGCTGGTTGTGTGGTAGGAGCCAAGGATGTAGCTGTTGCCATAAGCTGTGGATTCTCAAGCTACCCTCATTGCCCTAATGACCAGTGAAGCTTCTCCCAACTTTCTCCATTGCCAGGGTTAGGGACAGAGCCACCGTTGTGAGGAATAATTCAACTCATGCAGGCCTAGACTGTAGTTTCCCAGAGAGTCTGAGTAAGCTTCATGCCCCCTTTCCCCCTGCCTTTGGCAGGGATGGACCTGCAGGTGTGGGCCGCAATCCATGCAGTGCAGGTCCAAGATGATCACATTTGCCCTGGTAGACTTCTGATTATTCAGTCTGTGTCAGCTAAACGTACCTGCAGTTACCTGGATAGGCTCATGCAGGGCCCATCATCTTCCTCCATGCTAGAGGTGGAGCTGAAGCCTAGGCTAAAGCTGTAGGCCAATCTGGGTGAAAGAAACCGCTCTCTACTGTCACTGTGATTTTCAGTCAGCCCGGCTTCCCTTCATGCTGGGGGTGGAGTCAAATGGCCACTACTGTCCTTCTAACTTGGACAGCCTCAAATTTTAGCTCTTCTCAGGGTTATACTTTAGCCAGTCAAGTTTACTAATCAGTAGCTGACATTGGTGGCCAACCGTCTCTTCCTCCCCTGTTTTTGGGAAATGGAGCTTCCAATTCCTGCCACAGAATTGCTCCTGGGGTGCCTTGCGCAGCCAAAATAGGATGATCACTCACCTCCATGGCTTGGCCTATAAATTCCCAGAAAGGCTGGTGCAGCTCCCCCCAGCTTCCTCCCTGCCCGAGGTGGGCCTGAGGATCAGGCCAGAGTCACAATCCAAACTAGATGGAAAAAAGTCTTTCCCCACCAGCACCTTGACCTTCAGTCAGGCGCTGAGTAAAGACGGCGACCCACAGCGTCCTTCTGACAGGGACAGGCTCAAACTCTAGTAGCTCCCAGGGCCACACACTTGCCACCTAATCCACCAAAGAGCAGCTGAAGTTGGTGCCCAATCGCCTCCCCGTCTCCTGCTTCTAGGAAGTTGAGCCAAAACTGAAGATGAAACCAGAAATCTGAACACACCTTTAGCAAGAGGAAATTGATTCATTAATCACAGACTTCCCAAAAAATACAGGACCAGATGGTTCCACTGGTGAATTCTGCCAAACATTTAGAAGACAATTAAAAATCCTTCAAATTATAGTACACAAAGCAAAACCTATAAAATTGTGTGGTGCAAAGTGAAAACCATAATGTAAACTATTGACCATGGTTAGTAGCAATGCTTCAATATTTCTTTATCAATTTTAACAAATGTACCAAACTAATGAAGTAGTCATTAATGAGGAAAATTGTGGGAGGGAAGTGAGTGGGGTATATGGGAATCTCCTATATTTTTTTATGTAATATTTGTGTAATCTAAAGCTTCATTAAAAATAAAAAAAGAGAATAGAAACTTCCTAATATCCTACAAGTCCGGCATTACTCTGATACCAAAGTCAGAAAAAGATACCACAAGAAAATAGGAATACACTACATATTAATTTTAATATTTTTTATGAATTTAGATGCAAAAATCCTCAATAAAGTATGAACAAATAAAATCAGGATCATATTTATATATATAGACCTTAGTGAGTGGGATGTATTCCCTGAATACAAGGATGTTCCATCATGAAAATAGACTAAGGATTTCTCAATGCATTACAATATATAAATAGAATGAAGGGAGATACATAATTGTCTCAGTTGATATATATTTGACACTCTCTTACAGGTTTTAATGAGAAAACACTCTGTATCCTAGGAATACTAAAAGACATTTATGATAAAGGAAAGATATGGAAAAAATCAGCTAATATCATATTAGTGGTAAAATATTTAAAACTTTCTCCTTAAGTTAAGGAAAAAGACAAGGATTGAATAGACTGGCATGATGGAGATATATTGAAATCAGTAACATACTGTGAAATGTCAGAGAATCCTGCATGAACCCTGGTCCTCTGTGCTTCTTTAGTTAAAGTCTCAAATGTAACAAATCCAAGGGATGTGCTCATTACACAAAGTGGGGGTGCAAACCTCACTAAGTATGTCCCATTTTGACACAGGACTGGTTCACAGAAGCGACCAGGACCAGTGTATAGGGTGCACGAGCCCAGACATGGGGCCCACTCTGCAGGTGTGTGCTTCCTTTGGGGATGTTGTCCAAAACTTCTATGCATTGTTTGAAATTTTCAAAGATAATGGATCCTAAGTGGTCACACTAGCAAAATCACCCAATATCATATTGTCCTGAAGGGCATCATTGACTCCATCTCCCCAAGGCCACTCCTATCTGATCTGGGCACATCCCTCTCCCGTGATCTCCAATGCCAGAGCTTCTCATAGAGTAGGAGGACATGAAATCAGGCCTGTCAGTCTGCTGATGAAAACCATCCCATCCCTGACCCTGCAGATCAGAGAGAGGAGCCCCAGCCCTGGGATTCCCAGGTGTTCCAGTTTTCCTGAACAGAATGTGTGTGCTTATACATGTCCTGTGTGAGTTGCAGCTGGGGGAGTTGGGGAAGCCTTGGAACAGCCTGGAGGCCCTCTGCAAAACTACTGAGCAGCCTCTGGGTTCACCCAGCCATGTACTGCTGTGCCAGACTCAGAGAGTGGAAGGAGTGGATTGGGCTGCAGGGAGCCCAGGAGACCAGTCACAGGTGCAGATGGGGGTGGAGGGCTGGTTTCCTTTGTAGTCTGGAGCTTCATCTCCATCTCACAGCAGTTCCTAAGAATGCCTCTAGATTTATCATCCTTCTGTTTCATTGATGTCTCTGAGTGAGATAAATTTCATTGTAAAAGAAGGAAACATTCCTGCATGCACACAAAACAGGATGTCCTTTATGGAGGCAGAAATGGCTCTGCCAGTGGTCACCAGGAACTGATTTCTGAGCAGGCTGGGGAGCCCTTTTCAATCAGACCCTGGGCAGAGACTTTCATGTGTTTCCATGACTAGAACACATTTGACATTCAGATTTGAGCCAAGAGGGAGAGCATGCCAGGATAAGTAACCTATATATCCTAATGGATTTCATATATGACCCCTTGGACTCACACAAAATTGTGCAAATGAGACTGAGCACTGATTTAATTGTATCTTTTCCTACAAATCCATTTACATTCCTCCTAGTCTTTGTTCTCATATCACTCTGTTCCTTCTGCTCTCTGGCAAAGCCTGTTGTAAATCACAAGTCTCAGAACCTTTACCTTTCACTCGGGTTGTGACTCAGGCTGTGATTCCTACAGGAACCTGGGAAAGGCTGAGGGACTTCTTCACACATGACTGACTGAGATCCTCTTCTCTGACCCTGAGTGAGGCCTCGTGTGGGAGCTACAAATGGCAATTAGTAGAGAGATGGATAATGTTCAAAATATGATGTGGCTGAAGAAATGATTTATTCTGTTTGTACAGGAATCCTAGGCCTCATCCAAAACTTCTGTCACAATCATTGATGACTTTGGAGTCTGGGAAAGTCCTTTTTATGTCATGTTGCTGCCAGCCCAACCATAGAATATGGCTAGGGATGAATGTCTGACTATATTTATTATTAAATCTATTCCAGAGATCATTATATTGCCAGTTTGCAATATGTTGCATTCAAATTCCCTTCACAATACATACTTATACATTGGCAAGGGTTGGCACAATGACTGTATTTCCAAACCCACCCTTGATCCTTGGCTGCCTCTGAATCCCTGTCCAGCTCATTCAGTACATTTCTTGCCTGAGAAGAGGAAACTAGGCCTAGTGAGGGGCAACCCAGGGAAAGAAACTGTGTGCTCTGAGGGCTCAGCCAGCATCCTCCTCCCAGGGAGCCCCTAAGACAATGGTCTCCCCTCATTCACTGTCATTTTACAAACAGAGTTACCTCTAAGATATAAATCAACACATGGGCAGCCAGATGAAACCACAGCACAAATTCACTTAAATTTAGTTTCCTTCTTGTTGGGAAACACATTTTCTGGACATCATGGACCTCATCCACAAGAACATGAATCCTCTATGGCTCTTCCTCTTTCTGGTGGCAGCTCCCAGATGTGAGTGTCTCAGCGGTTCAGACAAAAAGGTAATGGGGATGATGTTTCTGAGCACAGGACTCATTGTGGTTCTCCTCATCCTCAGGTGTCCTGTCACAACTGCAGCTGCAGGAGTCTGGGCCTGGCCTGGTGAAGCCCTCATAGACCCTACACCTCCCTTGTACTGTCTCTGGAGTCTATTTAGTGAGCAGTGATGTGAGTTGGATCCACCTGTCTCCAGCAAAGGGGCTAGAGTGGGTTGGCAGGATAATTAGTGGTGGAAGCACAAACTACAACCCAACTCTTCAGGCATGAATCAGCATCACCAGAGAAACCCCAAAGAATGAAGTTTAAAGCTGAGTAGCCTGGGAAATGCAGACACAGCCATTTAATACTGTGCCAGACACACAGTGAGAGGAAGTCACTGTGAGCTCAGACAAAACCTTCTCCTCAGTGCACAGCAGAGGGCTGTGCTGCATAGAGTTCTGAGAACACCAGGGGACACTCAGAGGCCAACCCCAGGATCCGGTGCAGAGAGGTGCTGGGAGGAGGTTCCTGGCCATGCCCAGGGTTCCCTCTTTTGATCTGCAACACGGAATCCCAGAGAACAATCCTTTCTTCTTTTCTAAGCAGTGCTATGATGAATGCAAGATTCAATTGCAGAACTATTTTTTACATTACTAACGATGTGTGTAAATACAGACACATACACACACACATATATATATTTTAACATTGTATGTTATTTTAAAATTATATGTTTTATGTGAGGCAGGTAAGGTTATCATAAAGAAATTGTCACACCCTTAATTCTCACCACACAACCACAGGCTTCTGAAGGCCAAGCTTACCTGACAGAACTCAAAGGGAACCAGACTTACTCAGATGTGTGCTTGGACATCATATTACAGCACATCCTGGGAAACTGAACTTGACTTCAACTGCATCCACTCTTCCCTGCATCTCTGTGTGGGAAATAGTTTTCTCACTGTGCATCTTGTCTGTAAGGAGTGACTGTTCTTGTTTCCAGGTGTTTAGTCCTAAGTGTACCTATAGGTTCCAGGCCAAGGGCAAGAACAACTTTCCTGATCTCAACTATCCCCTGAAACATACCTGGCTCCTTCCTTGTTTTAATTACTGATCTAAGATTCCTGGAGAAAGACTGGAATATGAGAATATGGGCAGTCTTGAAATTCTATCCACACCTCCCTGTCCCATCTCCTAATGCAGCAATTGTCTTTCAGGGTATTTCTGCCTCTCCCTAGGGCACCTAGTGTCCAGTATCTTTTTCCCAGTTGTTTCCTCCAAAGCTGTTTGTTTGCTCACCAGTGTCTTGAACTGGCCATTTCAAAGTCCTTCATGTCTATGTTCAGACTTTCATTCCTCCCTGAGGATAGGGGAGGTGGTTCTGGAAATACTTTCCATGATGGCCTCTGTTTCCTCCCTCTTTCTATTAGATCCCAACAGTGCCCATAGAGTAGTGGTTTTGCTTCCTTTCAATATGCAGGTTAGTTTTTGTTCTGTAGTGGAGCTAGGGCAGTTGCTGTGGGTGTATTCCTACAATGGATGCTGGCCTTCTCCTCAAGCACCATTTGGAGAGTGGAGTATTTTTGTTTTGAATGTTTTTTGCTGTGTTTTTCTGTGTGGATATGCCATAATTCTGCAGGAAAAGCATGTAATACAGTAGTGATCTGGTCCCTGGAAAACTTACTCAAGCAAATTTACTTGTAGTTATATTTGACTTTATCAACATTGATAACCTAGGGATTTAAGGGAATGAATGTTAAGAGTGTAAAGATAAAACCCATAGAATGGGAGAAAACATTTATAAATCATATATCTAATAATGGACTTGTATCTAGAATTTGTTAATTACATGCATACTAACAAAAATGCCTCAAAGAAGATGTACAAATGGTTAAAAAGTAAAAAAAAATTAGTGTTGCATGATTTGTCATCATGGAAATATAAATTAAAACTACAATACAATATCTTTTAACACCCATGAGGAAGAGTAGAATAAAAAATTAGGATAATGACAAGTATTTGAGAGAATATGGATAAATAGGAACCCTATTACAACGCAGGTGGGAATGGTAAATGATCAAGCCTCTTTAAAAAACTGACCTGCAGGTCCTCAAATTATTAAATAAAAAAATAAAATAAATTATCCTATGAACTTACAATTCCACTTCCTGGTATATACACTAAAATATTGAAAACAGGGGTTTAAATATATACATGTGTACACCAAAGTTCATAGCAGCATCATTTACAATGCCAAGGTTGTAACAGTCCAATTTTCATCAATAGAGGAGCAGAGAAACGAACCAATACTCACAATGGAATATTATTCACTTGTACAAAGGAAAGACTCCTGCTGTAACAGGGATAAACTTTGAAACATGTTTTTGAATTAAATTGTCCAAATACCAAAGGAATAATATTGTATGATTTCACTTACATAGAATGCCTAGAATATGCAAATCACACAAGAAGTAGATTAGAGTTTACCAGATTCAGTATGCAATAGGGGCTTAATTCTTAATGGGTACATTCTGTTTGATGAGATTGGATTTATGTCAATGTTTGCTGGTGCATCTTGCACAAAGTTGCAAATTTAATGAATATCCTTCAATTGTACACATGAAAGTATAAAGTGAGAATTTTTTGTTATATGTATGTCATGTAAATTGATTTTGGTACAAAATAGAAATGAATATTGATATGCACTATCATGTGTTTGAAACTTGAACACAACATGAAAACTGAAAGAAGCCAGCCATGAATTTCCATATAATTTATGATTACTTTCATATGAAAGACATGAATATGGAAATCTATAGGGATAAAAAGTAGATTTATTGTTTATTAAGGCTACATAGGAAGTAGAAAGGAGGATGTTTGGTAGGGTGTATGGTTTTTCTTTAGGAGTTAATAATCATATTCTAATATTGACTCTGATGATGGTAGCTCATATTTTTTTATAAAACAACAGATATCAAATTATATTCTTTAAATGGGTGAACTTTATGGTATATGATTTATATCTTAATAAAACTATTTTTTAAAAAGAATATTAATTGTTCCCTGGAGAGAAGGGAAGGGGTAAGATGCAGAAATTATAGAGTAATGAGTGAAAACATTTGAGAGTTCATTATTGGGATGGAGGTGATGGTTTCAAATGAGTACAAAAATGTAACTACTTACTGAATGTTACATTTAAATATGTGATGATTATCATGACCTGGGAAATGCCCAAGAGTACTTTAAAAACCTCTGTTGGACACTAGCTCTCTCTACAGTCTTTAAACACAAAGATTGCAGCAACATCAGCAATGTTCTCACTACACAAAGGGGGATGCTACAATTCTCTCTAGACATGCCCCATTCTGTCCTCAAGTTGGTTCAGGGGAACTATAGAGTCTAGTGGTGATAAACACAGGCTGAATCACTGAGGCACACCATCTACAGCATCAGACCTTGGACATGTTGGCCCACCATTATAATTTTCTATTTGAAATTTTACATCTGTAAAATGGAGGTGACATTGATATCTTCTTCTCAAAGTTTCTGTACATATGTAGAAATGAAATATGACCAAGTATTCTAATTGTCTAGTCCAGCCCAGTCAAATAATAATATTGTCCCAAATACTTTCATTTCCACCCAGAAATCCAGGGTACCCATACCTGTTCTAGGACACTTCCCTTTTCCAAAGCTCCACCCCAAGGGCTTGCAGTTTATTAGGAGGATGTGCAAATAGTTTCAATAGTTCCAGAGACACACACATCATGGAGTCTGTCCATGCACACAATCACCACATCTTACCAAAGAATGCTGTTCCTGTCCAGGGCACAGCCAGTGCATCTAGCCATTGAATTATGCTATGGATTTGATCCTTATTTAAAGAATGAATGAAGAGTAGTAAATTTAAGCTAATATGATGGAAATGCTGTATGATGAAACTATCAAACAATGTAAGATGAACTGGCTTTATCAAATATTAGTCAAATTAGACTTTATTACAATGACTATTATGAGAAAAAAAGAGACATAATTGATAGTGATAAAGGGAGAGTCATTTAATCAAGAAGTAGAATAAAGTACCAATCGCATATGAATCCAATAATGGAGCTTTAAAATTCATGAAAATTTAAAAATAACAGTTCTACAGAAGGAGTGAAATCTACAATTAGAGAAATTCCTTTTTTTCAATAATCAACAGAAAATTAAAAAATAAAAATAAAAATATAGAAGGCTTGAACATTTTCCACAGATGACATCATTGGCATTGTGGAAATAAATGAAGAATATCAAATAATAACAATCCAAGGTTATTTATTCAGGCCATGCTCTCTGAACTCAGCCACCATCATTTGTATTCAGCAAGTGTTTCTGCTATCTATTGGTTTAAATCAGTATTTTAGTGATATCTTTTATCATATCTGTTGACTTATTTATTGTTTGCTTTTGTATTAATATTTTGTGGTTGCTATAAGATTTACAATCAGCATTTTTAATCATCTCCTTGACTCCTAAATGTGTTCAATCACTTCATGTGTGTGACACTGACAGCATATTTACAAATCCTCTTCTTCCTCCCTTGCACCCTTGTTTTCACCAATTTTTTATGCCTATTAAAAACATACAATGTCTGTCCTTATTGTTGCTTTAAATGACTACCTTATAAAGCAATTAATAAGACAAAACATTAAATTCCACCACCATTTTTGCACTCTGTTTATATATTTTGAATTTTCTGACATGAGATTATTCATTTTTCCTGAAAAACACCTTTATGCATTTATTGAAGGTTGGTGAAGCTGGAAATAAATTCTCCTAGGTTCTGCCTATTTGAACAATTCCAATTTAAATGCTTTTTTTCATTGGGTAAAGAAATCTGGGTTGTTTTAATTTTCTTTCATCACTAAATTTATTGTTCCATCTTGCTTCCATGGTTTTCATGACCAGTCTGTTATATTTAGCTTTCTAGTTTCTCTGAGAGAAGTGCATCTTCCCCAGGCATTGTTTCTCTTCATCATTAATCTTGGCAGTTTGGCAGTTTTAGTATAGTGTGTATCTCTCTGTCTCTCTCTGAGTGTGTGTGCATGTGTGTTTATCCTGCTTGTGGATATCCGAGATTCTTGAATCTTGTCTGTCTTTAAATTTTGAAAAATTTGACCAATATCCTATCAAGTGTTTTTTTTAAGCCAGTTCTCTTTTCTTTATGCTTTTGACATTCCAACCATACCTCTATTAAACTTTGTGATATTGACCCTTATATCTAGGATTATCTGTTCTATTTTACCAACTTTGAATGTTTTGTTTTTAAATTTAGATATTGTATATTGAACTAAGTTCACTGCATTTTTTATTTTTTTATTTTGTGACATATGTATTAATCTCCTGAACAAGGCAATTTACCTGTGTCCATAGTATTCAGCTTGTAATGGAAATTAGTATGCAGTGTCTGCTAATGTACAGTCTAAGAGGAGAGGTCATGGCATTATATCACTGTCTCAGCCACACAGTGAGGGAAGGCAATGTGAATCTAGACATATCTATGCAGTGTGGCTTCCAGGTGGTACTCAGGACCCCACAGCTCCAGGATCATTTGCAGACAGAAAAAGGAAAGAGGGATTTCCACAGGGAGTTTACTTTAAAGGTCTGCATTTCCGCTTCTCTCCCAGTGAATAGTTGCTCTGACCTGTCATCAGTGTCCCAGAAGACACAGGGACACTCCAGTAGCTGAGAGCTGAGTAAGCAACTTTGATACCCATGGGCTCTGTTGGAACCCAGAGGAGTCTTGCAAGGGGCTGCAGATGCTGGCCAACTACAGCAGCCATACTGACCACAACTGTAGCTCAGCCATCCATGGCCAGGATGCCTAACAAGGACATTTCCAACTGCCACTTACAACCAACAACTCAAGTGCTCAGGACCAGAGAGTGGGACCCACAGTGCAGGGAAGTCAGAAAGAGCCCAGGCCCTCAGCTCATTTCAGGGCCAGCAGGGCTGATCCCTGGGGAACTCAGGAGCACTAAGCCCAGGGTCCTGTTTCAGTGGTAGATGCACATGCAGGAGCAGGAGTCACTCAGGATGATGGAGTCCAGATGCCAGGACCGGGGACATGGGAGGGGAGACCTAGGACTACCACTAAGCACCAGGGCCAGGTTGAGAGGCATGTGCCTTAGAAAGATAAGTGAGCCTCCCTGCAGCATCTGGGCTTCTTCTCATGACTTCTCTTTTCAGCATCACGGAAAGTGTCAGGTAAGCTTGGTTTTGCCTCTACTAGGTTTTTTAAGGATGGTTATTGAGCAGAATTTCATTAAATTGCCTCTATTTGGGGAGTTCCATTGATAAATAAAATCTTTAAAATTATGTGAAACATACACCATGCACAGAATTCACCTGAAGTTATTTAACCAAATGTCCATGTCACAATGAATTCAGAAACCAAGGAGATGTGGAAATAAGTCTTCAATGAAAAATGCCCTTTGACCTTCAGCACAGTGTCCACTCAATGACATAATTTACTCCACATGTGAATTTCATTTTCCTTCCTCTACCTCCCCTTACAGCACTTAAAACTCTGGACTTTCTGAATGCCACATGCACCAGGTGCTAAGATTGGAACATGCTGGATGATGTTCTCTTTAATTCAGAAATCCTGCCACAATCATTGGTAACTTTAGTGTCCTGGCCATGTCTTTTTCATATCATGTTTCTTCCTCTTCCACGCGGAATGTGGCTAGAGATGGAGGCATTTTCATATTTATTATTAAATCATTAATGAATATTATTAAAATGCTGGTTTGCAATATGCTGCATTCAATTTCCCTCCATGATATGATAAAGTAGAAAGATACATTCAGAAAAGAGTCCATCAAAATCAATCAATGTTCACATGAGGAGACTGGGGGTGAGTAGGGTTGAACTTCCTCATTTGCACAGGTGGGACAAGTCAGGGACAAAACCAAGACAGGTGTTCCATGGACAACTCTGGTGTCTGAGATAAGATCACACACAGATTTTTATGACTCCTATGGAGGATAATAATGGCAGCAATAAAAATTTCTATCAACATTAACAACTTACTAAAAGAATTATGATGCTACTAGTGAGGAAAGGCATCAGGAAAATGGAAAATATAACACCAAACACTGTTTTGAAACTATTTCCAAAAGCAACCAGAATCTATTATAGTCAACATTGTCAAAGAACGTGTACATACTATATATACCATTTTTATTCCATATGTGTATATTTACACACATACATATATACAATGCCTGGGGTAGTTGCACAATGACCATATTTCCTAAACCATCCTTGATCCTTGATTGCATCTTACTGTTTGACCAGCTCATTGAACATATTTCCTGCCTGGAAGTAGAAGAAATTGGGCTTGGTGAGGGGGCACCCAAGGGAAAGTCCTGTGTTCTCAAGGGCTCAACCAACATGCTCCTCACAGGGTGTCCCTAAGACAAGGACCTCCCCTCATCCTGTTTCATTTTATATACAGAGTTACCTCCCAAATGCAAATCACCGCCTGTGCATATAGATGAAACCACAGCCCAAATTTACTTAAATTTATGTTCCTTCTATGTCCAGAAATAATTTTCTGTGCATCATGGACCTCATCAACAAGAAGATGAAAGTCTTTTTGTTCTTCCTCTTTTTGGTGGCAGCTCCAAGATGTTAGTTTCTCAGGGATACAGACATGAAAGTAATGGGGATGCTGCCTCTGAGCACAGGACTCACTGTAGTTCTCCTTGTCCTCAGGTGTCCTGTCCGAGGTACAGCTGCAGGAGTCAGGGCCTGGCCTGGTGAAGACCTCACAAACCGTGTCCCTCACCTGCTCTTCCTCTGGAGTCTCATTAACCAGCAATACTGTGAGCTGGATCTGCCAGGCTCCAGGACAGCAGCTCAAGTGGGTGGGTTTAATATGGATTACTGGAAGCCCAAGCTATAACTTAACTCTTCAGTCCTCATTCAGCATCACCAGGGACTCTTCCAAGAATGAAGTTTATTTAAAGTTGTGTAGCCTTAGAGGGAAGGACACAGACATGTTTAATTGTGTAAGAGACACAGTGAAAGGAAGTCATGATGAGCCCAGACAGGAAACTCTCTGGGCACAGCAGGAAGCTGGGCTGCATAGGGTGATTACACCACCAGGGAGTGCACAGAGGGCAAACCCCAGTGGCAGATGCAGAGGGGGACTGGGGTAGAGTTTCCGGTCTTGCCCAGGGTTCCCTTTTCTTGTCCCCAACTTGTAAACCCCAGAGAACTGCCACTGCATCTTTTCTAAGCTGTGCTCTGATGATTGCAAGAGTCAATCTCAGAACTGTTTTTTGTATATAAATACAGATGTGTGTAAGTACAGTTATATGTACATATTTTTAAATTATATGTAAATGTTGGTATTTGTGACCATTATTTGAATATGCCTAAAGTGTGAACAATACTTGCATTTACTAGCTCTAAAATTATTTCTACCAATTTAACTGACATTTCTGAGAATCTCCTGGCAAAATAATAATAATCCCACTGCCCCCATTCATATATTGATTATTGTGAATTGATTAGAATGAGGGAAATGGGGGATATGTATGGCCATTTTACTGACCAAGATGTCTTTGCTTGCAGGGGTTCAGTTGGTGGAATCCATGTGAGACACTATCCTTGGAAACCTCTGGATTGACCTCCAGTAGCATGAACTGAATTCATGAACTGAATTCTGTTGGCTCCAGGGATGGCCTAGAGTGTACTCAGGCACTAGTAATGCTACCATTGCCACAGACAATGCAGAGTCCTGAGGGTCAATTCACCATACCCAGTAGGTTTCCCATGAACCCTCTGTGTCTGCAGATGGATAGTCAGAGCTGAGGACACAGCCCTGCATTGCTAAGTCAGACAATGTGCAGCAGGCAGGGGAGCCCAGACTCACTCTTACCTTGCAGGACTCTGGAGGTGGCCAGGATGCAGGGTAGTCAGCACCTATTGAACACAGGTCTTTCTCCCAGAAACAGGAAAGAAGGAGATTAAGGGCTGGTTTCCTGTTAGTTCTGGGATTTCCAATAAATCTAATTTTTCATCCTGGAGCCTCTCTAGGCTTAAGGTTGCACATTCCACTGAATTGTCTGAAGTAGGAAAGTCTCATGGTATTTGGAGGAAACATTCACACACACAGACTCTCCTGGAAGCATAAATGGCTCTGTCAGTGGTCTTCAGGATCAGAAATCTGAGGCAGCTCTGGGCAACCTGTGAGACTTTACCAATCAGACCAGGAAGAGACCTCAGTGGGATTCTCCAAGCAGGACAATCTTTGTAATTCAGTTTGGAACCAAGAGGGAGGCTATGCCAGCATCAGTATCCTGGAAAGTATAATGGATTTCAGAGCTAATCCTCCTCCTCACAGAAGTGTGCATGTCAGGCTCAGCACTGGTCTGGTTGTCTTTTCCCCATAATCCATTTTATTTTTCCCTGTTACAGAAAAGCCTTTCTGGTGTACTTGAGCTAAAATTGCACGTTAAATAAATCTTTGTTCCCCCAGGACCTGGTCTTCCTTAGTATTGCTCCCTAGCTTATCCTTGGTCTTGAGTAGCCCTCAGGTATCCTGCCTTTCACAAACATGGTGATGATCTCTGAAAGCATCAGTTGGGCCCTCTCCTTTCTCCACAGAGGCAGTTTTGGAGATAAAAGGAATTAATTCCTCTGAGGGTAGACTGTTGTTTTTCCCAGCTCTTCCCTCCCTCAGCTGTGTGGGTTTTTCTTCCATTAGAATATTCTGCTACTTGTTTTTGGGGCATTCCCTCAAGATAAGGCATTTATTCCTGAGGGAAGACACAGGAGGTGATGTGAGTGTTTTGAGGTACTATCTATTCCATTCAAAATTTCTATGGGATTTAACTATACACCTAGGATACAGATTGTGGTGGAAATTAACATACTGTGTCTGCCAATGGAGAGTCTGAGAGAAGTCATGGCCATATATTATCATCTGAGGCACAAAGTGTGAGAAGTCAGTGTGTTCCCAGGTGTCAAACACTCTCCTTCATAGTAGCCCACAGGGGGTGCTCAGGACCCCACAACTCCTGAATCATTTGCAGGTAAAGGTGTGGGAGGGTGCCTTTTTTACAGGAAGATTCCTTTAAGGGTGTGCATTTACCCTAATCTCCTAGTGAGCAGTTGTTCTAACCAGGGATCCGTGTGCCCGAAGATGATGGATAGTCCAGTATCTGAGAGCAGAGTAAGCAATATATATTTTTTAATTTTTATTTTATTTTGTGCATTTAATAATTGAAAATATAAACAATTAAAAACTAAAAAGTAAACACAGAAGAATAAACACATACATTTCTAAATTAAATGTACTGGGCGCATATACATTTTTTTTCTGAATCAAGCAAATTGTTACACAATATATTTGGTTCATAGTAATGCAGTCATGCAGTATGTTTTCTTTTGTGTCTGACTTCCTTCACTCAACATAATGTTCTCCAGTTTCATCCATGTTGTCATATGCTTTACAACTTCATTTCTTCTTACAGCTGCATAATATTCCATTGTTTGAATACACCACACTTTATCCATTTGTCTTTTGATGGACACCTGGGTTGTTTCCAACTTTTGGCAATTGTGAGTAATGCAGCTATGAACATAGGTGTGCAGATGTCTGTTCATGTCAGTGCTCTCAGTTCCTCTGCGTTTATACCCAGTAATGGTATTGACATGTCACTTAGCAAATCTATATTCAACTTCTTTAGGAACTGCCAAACAGTGACTTTATCTTTCTGCATTCCCACCAACAGTGAATAAGTGTTCCTATCTCTCTACAT